>JASPKZ010008129.1:0-282500 GCA_030220185.1 Diploptera punctata
TGTATGTATGTATGTATGTATGTATGTATGATGTATGTATGTATGTATGTATGTATGTATGTATGTATGTATGTATGTATGTATGTATGTATGTATGTATGTATGTATGTATGTATGTATGTATGTATGTATGTATGTATGTATGTATGTATGTATGTATGTATGTATGTATGTATGTATGTATGTATGTATGTATGTATGTATGTATGTATGTATGTATGTATGTATGTATGTATGTATGTATGTATGTATGTATGTATGTATGTATGTATGTATGTATGTATGTATGTATGTATGTATGTATGTATGTATGTATGTATGTATGTATGTATGTATGTATGTATGTATGTATGTATGTATGTATGTATGTATGTATGTATGTATGTATGTATGTATGTATGTATGTATGTATGTATGTATGTATGTATGTATGTATGTATGTATGTATGTATGTATGTATGTATGTATGTATGTATGTATGTATGTATGTATGTATGTATGTATGTATGTATGTATGTATGTATGTATGTATGTATGTATGTATGTATGTATGTATGTATGTATGTATGTATGTATGTATGTATGTATGTATGTATGTATGTATGTATGTATGTATGTATGTATGTATGTATGTATGTATGTATGTATGTATGTATGTATGTATGTATGTATGTATGTATGTATGTATGTATGTATGTATGTATGTATGTATGTATGTATGTATGTATGTATGTATGTATGTATGTATGTATGTATGTATGTATGTATGTATGTATGTATGTATGTATGTATGTATGTATGTATGTATGTATGTATGTATGTATGTATGTATGTATGTATGTATGTATGTATGTATGTATGTATGTATGTATGTATGTATGTATGTATGTATGTATGTATGTATGTATGTATGTATGTATGTATGTATGTATGTATGTATGTATGTATGTATGTATGTATGTATGTATGTATGTATGTATGTATGTATGTATGTATGTATGTATGTATGTATGTATGTATGTATGTATGTATGTATGTATGTATGTATGTATGTATGTATGTATGTATGTATGTATGTATGTATGTATGTATGTATGTATGTATGTATGTATGTATGTATGTATGTATGTATGTATGTATGTATGTATGTATGTATGTATGTATGTATGTATGTATGTATGTATGTATGTATGTATGTATGTATGTATGTATGTATGTATGTATGTATGTATGTATGTATGTATGTATGTATGTATGTATGTATGTATGTATGTATGTATGTATGTATGTATGTATGTATGTATGTATGTATGTATGTATGTATGTATGTATGTATGTATGTATGTATGTATGTATGTATGTATGTATGTATGTATGTATGTATGTATGTATGTATGTATGTATGTATGTATGTATGTATGTATGTATGTATGTATGTATGTATGTATGTATGTATGTATGTATGTATGTATGTATGTAGTATGTATGTATGTATGTATGTATGTATGTATGTATGTATGTATGTATGTATGTATGTATGTATGTATGTATGTATGTATGTATGTATGTATGTATGTATGTATGTATGTATGTATGTATGTATGTATGTATGTATGTATGTATGTATGTATGTATGTATGTATGTATGTATGTATGTATGTATGTATGTATGTATGTATGTATGTATGTATGTATGTATGTATGTATGTATGTATGTATGTATGTATGTATGTATGTATGTATGTATGTATGTATGTATGTATGTATGTATGTATGTATGTATGTATGTATGTATGTATGTATGTATGTATGTATGTATGTATGTATGTATGTATGTATGTATGTATGTATGTATGTATGTATGTATGTATGTATGTATGTATGTATGTATGTATGTATGTATGTATGTATGTATGTATGTATGTATGTATGTATGTATGTATGTATGTATGTATGTATGTATGTATGTATGTATGTATGTATGTATGTATATGTATGTATGTATGTATGTATGTATGTATGTATGTATGTATGTATGTATGTATGTATGTATGTATGTATGTATGTATGTATGTATGTATGTATGTATGTATGTATGTATGTATGTATGTATGTATGTATGTATGTATGTATGTATGTATGTATGTATGTATGTATGTATGTATGTATGTATGTATGTATGTATGTATGTATGTATGTATGTATGTATGTATGTATGTATGTATGTATGTATGTATGTATGTATGTATGTATGTATGTATGTATGTATGTATGTATGTATGTATGTATGTATGTATGTATGTATGTATGTATGTATGTATGTATGTATGTATGTATGTATGTATGTATGTATGTATGTATGTATGTAGTATGTATGTATGTATGTATGTATGTATGTATGTATGTATGTATGTATGTATGTATGTATGTATGTATGTATGTATGTATGTATGTATGTATGTATGTATGTATGTATGTATGTATGTATGTATGTATGTATGTATGTATGTATGTATGTATGTATGTATGTATGTATGTATGTATGTATGTATGTATGTATGTATGTATGTATGTATGTATGTATGTATGTATGTATGTATGTATGTATGTATGTATGTATGTATGTATGTATGTATGTATGTATGTATGTATGTATGTATGTATGTATGTATGTATGTATGTATGTATGTATGTATGTATGTATGTATGTATGTATGTATGTATGTATGTATGTATGTATGTATGTATGTATGTATGTATGTATGTATGTATGTATGTATGTATGTATGTATGTATGTATGTATGTATGTATGTATGTATGTATGTATGTATGTATGTATGTATGTATGTATGTATGTATGTATGTATGTATGTATGTATGTATGTATGTATGTATGTATGTATGTATGTATGTATGTATGTATGTATGTATGTATGTATGTATGTATGTATGTATGTATGTATGTATGTATGTATGTATGTATGTATGTATGTATGTATGTATGTATGTATGTATGTATGTATGTATGTATGTATGTATGTATGTATGTATGTATGTATGTATGTATGTATGTATGTATGTATGTATGTATGTATGTATGTATGTATGTATGTATGTATGTATGTATGTATGTATGTATGTATGTATGTATGTATGTATGTATGTATGTATGTATGTATGTATGTATGTATGTATGTATGTATGTATGTATGTATGTATGTATGTATGTATGTATGTATGTATGTATGTATGTATGTATGTATGTATGTATGTATGTATGTATGTATGTATGTATGTATGTATGTATGTATGTATGTATGTATGTATGTATGTATGTATGTATGTATGTATGTATGTATGTATGTATGTATGTATGTATGTATGTATGTATGTATGTATGTATGTATGTATGTATGTATGTATGTATGTATGTATGTATGTATGTATGTATGTATGTATGTATGTATGTATGTATGTATGTATGTATGTATGTATGTATGTATGTATGTATGTATGTATGTATGTATGTATGTATGTATGTATGTATGTATGTATGTATGTATGTATGTATGTATGTATGTATGTATGTATGTATGTATGTATGTATGTATGTATGTATGTATGTATGTATGTATGTATGTATGTATGTATGTATGTATGTATGTATGTATGTATGTATGTATGTATGTATGTATGTATGTATGTATGTATGTATGTATGTATGTATGTATGTATGTATGTATGTATGTATGTATGTATGTATGTATGTATGTATGTATGTATGTATGTATGTATGTATGTATGTATGTATGTATGTATGTATGTATGTATGTATGTATGTATGTATGTATGTATGTATGTATGTATGTATGTATGTATGTATGTATGTATGTATGTATGTATGTATGTATGTATGTATGTATGTATGTATGTATGTATGTATGTATGTATGTATGTATGTATGTATGTATGTATGTATGTATGTATGTATGTATGTATGTATGTATGTATGTATGTATGTATGTATGTATGTATGTATGTATGTATGTATGTATGTATGTATGTATGTATGTATGTATGTATGTATGTATGTATGTATGTATGTATGTATGTATGTATGTATGTATGTATGTATGTATGTATGTATGTATGTATGTATGTATGTATGTATGTATGTATGTATGTATGTATGTATGTATGTATGTATGTATGTATGTATGTATGTATGTATGTATGTATGTATGTATGTATGTATGTATGTATGTATGTATGTATGTATGTATGTATGTATGTATGTATGTATGTATGTATGTATGTATGTATGTATGTATGTATGTATGTATGTATGTATGTATGTATGTATGTATGTATGTATGTATGTATGTATGGAACCCATGCCGGCATTTGTTGACGGTTGTATTTTTACAGTGAAAGATCATCATTCTTACGACCGAGGTACTTTTTTTCGTCTGGCTTATCACCTTCGACCAGTCCGGCATGGATAACCCTATCGGCAGCAATGCTACCGCCGGCATGGCTCTCGGGATCGTTAAATACGCAAGCCACTATCACGACAAGGTAAAGATACTATGGAGAAATATTAATGATCCTAGCTTTTAAAAATCGCGTTTAAATAAAATAGTAACATTATACACAGCATTTTGCAGTATGAGTTCATATAAAGATCGTGTAGCAGCTATCCCAGCTGTACGATTAAGATGGGTCTTTAGCTCATACATATCACTGGCGTTCCATGGTAATAGCAGTTCTCGTATATATGTATATATATATACATACACACAATATTGACTGCACTTAATTAGGAACAAAATTAGACCATTCATGCGATAACACAGTGGAAATTAAAAACAGAATCACACAAACTAAACAAGAAATAAATGCTTTAAACTCTGTTTGGTGGTGCAAAAATATTACAAAAATAGACAATTAAAAACATATCAAACCATAGTTCAGAAAATTTTAAAATATGGTGGTGAGCTTTGGCAAGTTCCTATCAGGGAAACGAAAAGAATGGACGTTTTAAGATGATCAGCTGGAAAATCTAGAATGGATAGAATACGAAATAAAGAAATATGGGAAATTATAGGTGTACAAGAGGAGCCGGACATCATACACGTTATAGAAAAAAAAATATTACAGTGGTATGGCCATGTCAAAATAATGTCAGAGCAAAGATTGCCTAAACTTATTATGGAATGTATCCCAATGGAGAGGAAGAAGAAAGGAAGACCAAAGAAAACCTGGATAAAAGGTGTGCAAGCGGTTATAATTATCAGAGGATTGATGGAAGATCAATGGATGGGCAGAGAGGAATTTACGTTTGGTTTCCGGAAGATGGCGGCAGCTCTCATGATACCGGATGATGATGATGATGATATATATATATAATACACAAATACTACTGAAATAAAACCGGTACATTAATACTAGTTAAATAAAACCGGCATATTAATCTTGGCAATTTAACGGAAACGCCAGTTTCACACGAAGGGACTATTGACCGTAGGCCTATTAGAGAACTTTGTAACTCCCATCAGCTACATGAGTAGGAAATTTCTTCACTTTTGTATGGCAAGTTTACATAAACATATTTAGGATTATAAATGCTTCATACCATTTATAAGTTTACGTTGCCGAATGGCATGATAATTCTCATGAAAATGACTGCTTGAAAATTAAATTTTGTGTAAATTATCAATTGCATCGTGGCTGTCATTAATTTTTCATAACTCTAATTACTAACTTGCTCCAACGAATCCGCAAGTTCGTGGTCGGGCGGAGATAAGCTCTCCATACATCCCTATCATGAGCTAATATTTTCCAATAATCTCCTGTATAATCTACTTCCCTCAAATCATGATTTTTGTTATTATGCCACCTCATTCTTGGCCTACCAACTGGACGTTTTCCCTCTGGTTAACCTACAAGAAGTTTCTTTGCCCTTTTTTCAACCCCCTTTGTTCCACATGTCCTGTCCATCGCAGTATACGAGACTTAACTTTTCTCATATCTGGATTCCTATAAGGATCATGCAGTTCAGTGTTTTGAGGTCTGACTGTTCATCTCTTTTTTATCTAAAATTTTCTCTAAAAAAATATTCTCAAACATTCGTAATTTTTTATTCTCCCTTAATGTCAGCGTTTCGTACCCACATAATATAGCTGAGAGAATAACACTTTTATATGTCTTCAATTTAACCTTTTTTTGTAGAATTTGTGACAAGAGTCCCTATAATGGATTTCCAGAATTGAGTTTATGTTTAATCCATTTGTGCACTTCATTCCTATTTATAATTAGTGTTCCTAATTATTTGAATTCGGCCACTTCTTCAAAATTTCCCTCATTCTCATTAACTGTCTATTTCCATTGTATAATTTATTTCCATTTGTAAACATATATTTCGTTTTATTGATGTTCCTCCCAATTTATTAGTGTTACTCAATAGAGTAAGTGTGTTTACCCTAAGTTTCTCCTAGTTATCGCCTATAATATTACATCAGCATAAACTAACAGCGTATTAATACGCGTACCATTGAGTTGTAGAATTTCTTCATCTAAAGTTTTGATTGTATGCTCTAGTAAAAAAAAAGTTAATAGTACAGAAGAGAGTGCATCTCTTTGTTTAGCACATTGTGAATTTCAAAAGTATCTGAAAACTGTTTTCTTCCACGCACTCTACTCTTTGAGCCATATAAACACAAAATATAGCTTACACGAGATATAGCCTATTTGTAATATCCAGAGGTATAATCAGTTATCATCGTCTGTAGCAAGGCAGTCCAAATGGCAGAACTGCAAGCCATCTCGATAGTCACGAAAAAAATCTTGCTCATTTAATGGTATTTAATGTTACGTGTCCATTAAAATATTTTAAAATTTTGAAGAGTTGTCTTCCTTTTTATGGTGCCATTATTTTGTTTCATTTCATAGCATACAATATAAAACCGGTCACTATTATATTATCTGCTGTACATTTGAAATTAATTCTGAATAAGGGATACTGCACTGAGGTAATCAATTTCATCCAAATAACAACTCCTAGTAGCGAGAGATAATTTAATTTTGACACCATGCGATGTGACCAAGAACAAGGTTAACGAAATGACCTTGCCCTCCTCTAGCCCTCTAAAGTGTGATTTTGATTTCGAAGTAATAAGTTTTCTTTCAAGAATAAAGGAATTGCCAGCGAATGTTGAATTAAATTTTACTTATTAGTGTCAGTTCGCCTTTATTTTGAAACGAGTACGAGAAAATTAAGATAGATAAAATTGAAACAGAGTAAATAATGAGAAATGAGTATTTCATAACGAATCACATAGGTACACTGGAGCTTCTAATAATCAATAAAATTCTGTAGGGGCCTGAAGAATACAACGTAAAGAGACATTATTCAGCTGTACAAGAAATAAAAAAGTAATAAATATGAAGGAGACGCCCTCCAGTGTTAATTGCAGATTTCAAGAGGAAATATCATCCACAAAGTGTCATCTTTACTATAGTAAATACGGTTTTAACCTACTGTTTGCATGCTCTGTGTGCCGTTTTCCTCGAACATGGTAAGGCCAAAAAGCACACTAATGATAATATTATACAGATGAAATGTGCAGTAGAAATGAGAAAAGCTTCTGGTGATATAAAAATGACAAAGGCGTTTGAATTGCTTTGAATTAGTTCTTCTTTCTCATCAATCTAAACACATAACGATATCTGAAATTAGTGAACAAGCAAATCATAAATTATCAGGCGAAATGGATAAAAATACTGGTTATTTTCTATGTGGCTTGAGGAAAACACAGATCCATCAGATATGTAAGCTTTTGATTTTTTTACATAAAACCTAGGTTTCTTTCCCCCCCCCAGATGTTGGACATGTGTTCTCTTGTAGGAAGTAGAAAGGGATGGGTAATTTATAAAGCAGTTCAAATTATTTTGATTTATTTGGTGGGTTTGGAAAATATTTGAGAGGTATAACAGACAGGTGTACGAGCCATAATAGGTAGGAAGTTTTGACTACAGGCCTTTTGAGAGAAATTACGTAAATTGTCAAGCATTTCATTGCATTATTCCCCAATATGCTCATTGAAGAATAATCAGTAAAACAGAGTGAAATCCTTTAGTCACTCAAAGTTATCAAAATGAAAAGTGAGTTGCAGAGCTCATTTAGATCGTCAGTTAGGTACATTTGTAAAGTAAAAGGAATCATAATGAGATCACCTATTTCTTTGCAAACAAGTGAGGTAGCTAAGTGCAAGTACATGCCTTCTAAGATTAGTTTTAACTAAGGAAAGAAATCCATGATATTCTTCTCCAACCTCTTCCAACATAAACTGTAAGCGTACAAGAAGAATTCCGAAGTACTGATTTTCTTCGAAAGATGTAATTTTTGCAGATGTTGCAGTGCACCTGAATGAGCTCAACTTGAAACTGCACAGAATACACCACTTGATGTCTGTCTTGAGGAACATATCAATGGATTCCTGAACGCGCTCAAAATGTTCCATACTACTTCAGGGGGAAAAAATTAATTAGTGTTGAAGAGGAAGCACGGGAGTCATCTGTTCAGACATACAGTGGATGAATTCGATACAAGATTCTTTGAGTTTGAAGAAAAGAAGAGCAATAATGCATTGTTTGCTAATCCAATGCGAGCTGACATTAAGTAACAATCACCCAGCATACAGCTGAAAATCTGCAACTTGTAGACTGATCTATTCTTATAAACCAGGACAGAAAAAATCACAATTTTTCCGACTTCTTTCCAACTATCACTTCCCTAACGTATGTGATGTTGTTTCAAATGTGACGCCAATGCTTTGAGGTACTTATTTAGGTGAAAGTGCATTTTCCACCGTGAAGATTGACAAGAATGGCTATAGAAGCAGCCTCACAGACAGTTCTATTCTACATATTCTGCTACTCCCAACTACAGGATTTGATATGGACATCGCTTAGGGTTTATAAGTGCTGTCTATCGCCATTATGTGTCACATTGAAAATACATGCTAGTAGTAAAATAAGAATAATTATAATGTTTTCTTTTGTAATCAGTAACTAAAGTGTGCTTTAAATTATAATTTCGATAGGAAAATAACTTTATTTTCATTCTTTGGCCCTCCACCTGATCGGAAAACGTATTTAAGTCTCCCCAGTTAACTGAAATTGGAGACCACTGGTTTCTAGCTTAACTGTCTTTACTCTGACTTAGCGGCAAACGACCCTTGCATTTTCTTATTACTAGTGTTCGTCAAGTGGTCAAAATTTGACCATAAATAACACGTCAGTTTATATTATATTAGACAATTACTTACTTACTTACTTACCCACTGGCACTATCGAACCCGTAGGTTCATGGCCGCGCGGACATAATCTCTCCATTCATCCCTATCCTGAGCTAATGTTTTCCAATCATTCCCTGTATAATCTACTTCCCTCAAATCATAATTAATGTTGTTCTCCCACCTCATTCTTGGTCTACCAACTGAGCGTTTTCCTTCTGGCTTTCCTAGAAGAAGTTTCCATGCACGTCTTTCATTCCCCATACGCGCAACATGTCCTGCATTATATTAGACAATGTTAGTTAAAATTTTTATTAGGTCATAATCATAAAAATAGAGGGTAAATAATTATGTTGGAAGTGTAACTGACGACGGGGGAAATATTATACTAAATTGGCACCGATAATCGTGAGAAATTTGGGTCGCTATAATAAGTAGCGGCTCCACGTTGAGAAAATTAGCTATAACGGCTGGGGGATCCGACATGATGACCACGTGTCACATCTACACTTGCACAATGATCAGGGATTGGTACTTAGCGCATGCAAAAGAAAAACATTCTTATAGTAGTCATAAATCAGGAACCATTGATCAGATCACTTTAAATTTGTTTTGCAGTTTGTGTGTGCACATAGAACTTTAAAATAGGCTAAGAACAATGTTTCTATAGTTCATTGTACGAAAGTAATTTTTTTGAGCTGACTTTTTAATTGTATCATTGCTCGCCGTATAATAGGTGCACTTCATTCTATTCCCACTGCTTCAATTTGAATGAAACTTTAGGCGCGTATTGTTAATAAGTAGTACTATTCACCCTTGCCACAATTTAAATTGTACCTACCATATTATTTTCACAAGGGATATACAAAATACATTGTATGAAAAGTAAAATAATGTATAATTACAAAAAATAATGCAAATTCAATATTTTAACGACTAATTATGCTACATAAAATGTGGTACGACAAATTCTATCTATATTCAGAAAAATGCTATGAAAGTGCCATTAATATAGCTTAACTACTGTCAGAGAAAAATGTACCTAAATTATGAAAATTGAGGAAAATAAAATGACATACATGATCTAATCTTGTTTTTCTCAACTTAGAAGGCTCCAGGACTATAACTATCTTGTTGGTAGGTTTCCTTTCTTTTCCCTTCGTTTTCAGCTCTCTTCTTTTCTCTCCTGCCTCTTTGGACATCTCTTCCATCGCTTTATCAACCTAGACGACACGGTCCAGATCTAACAAGCGCAGTCCTCTTTTCATGTTCCCTCCTGGTTGAATCTCAATTGCTTTAATTACATGAACTCTATAGAAGCACCCATCTTTAAAACAAATAACTGAATCCAATGTACTAGTTTTTATAGTTTTTGTCCCGAATAAAACATTTTTTTGGAACTAGTTGCCAGATACAGCTGTTGAAAAACTCATTTTGGTTTTGATTTTTACCATGTAGACTTTTTTAATAGTTCTTCATGAGAGACCATGGCCAGAATTTGTTTCTGTTGAAATATTTATGCCAGAAAGAAGCCCACGCTCGTTTCTTAATTTCTTTAAATTCTTGGAATTTTTTCTGATTATCGTCCCATAATAATTTTACGGAATTACACTTAGATTATATAAATAAACATGATAATATAGACAAGCCAATAACATTTGCACTATTTACAGTCAGTGCTTCACTGTTAGCCATAATCTCAGTGATAAAATATTAATATATAACTAATGCCCCAAATGGTGGTCAATGACCTGTGACCTTTCAATGAATTTTGTTTCACAACCAATGACAGTCGTGTTTCACCTCGCTCTTAAAAACGATTTCTCCATATCAGCTCTCGCTTTTGTGATAAAGAAAGCTCATTTTAAAATTCCGAACAGATGAGAGCATTATCTTTAAGAAATATATATATATATATATATATATATGTCCACCGCTGTGGTTTCGAGGTAGCGTGCTGCTTTGTCACGCAGCGGGCCCGGGTTCGATCTCCGGTCGGGGCAGTTTTTCTGGGTGAGGTTTTTATCGGGGTTTTTTCCTCACCTGTAAGACAAATGTCAGGAAAACTTTATGGCCCAAACGGTCCCCGAAATTACATGGCCATCATAATCATAATCACCATCATCATCATCATCATCCTTCACCTGTGTGGAAAGCAACGGGAAGCTACCACACCCACAATTCCCTAGTAAAGCTGCAAGCATAGCATGGAAATGCTAATTGCAGTGAAGGACCTGCCCTCGGGCAGAATTACTATGGATGGATGGATGGATATATATATATATATATGTATGTATATATGTAGCGGAAAACTGAACTTAATCTTACTTCATACATTCCCAAAGTCCTATAGAATAACAGTGCGCATGCGCCAGAGTTTTTAAAGAGCCAGCGATAACCCAACATCGAACCACATATCGATTATCATCCTTGCCATATATCCACGATTATCGAAATCGTACTGTAGTTCATACAGCTTATGCTAGATGGCAGCACACCGCTATGAAATTTAAATGACCAATCTTTGCAATAAATCCCCATTTGTATGTTAAAGAAATATATTAATAATATTAAAATTACCAAACGTTTATTAAAAATGGGTGTACACTTGCTTATCACTCCCTAACGCCGTACCAACCAGCGATAACCCAAACCAGCTATAGAAAAATTATAGACTAAGTAATATACTCTATGGAGAAAATGGATCGCAATATTGTCTAAAAGTGTTGTAATGTTGTGATTTCCGTATTTAAATCAATACTTGAAAATTGTCTAATAATGTTACAAAAATAGTTTGAAAAAATTTTAAATATTAAAAAATGTTAGTAAATACAGAATAAAAGCTATAGTTTACAACAATAAACTGAAAAATCAAGAGTAAATAGTGCGGTTCAGCCGAATATAGCAAATATTGAAAATATTCCGTGATTTTACTGAGTTGTTTACTAAAAAGATAAATTAATAACCTATAATGTTTATTATAATATACAGTTTGATGTGCTTCATTTTCTTACAATATAGTAGTAGTAGTAGTAGGAGTATTCAAATGTTCTGAAGCTCTTGATTTGTAATCATTCGCTTGCGGACTTCCCAATAATATTCAGCAATTTGGAATGGTGTTCCAACTATTTTCTGAAGAGCAGCGCATAACATCAAGTGATCCTTGTACATTATCGTATTTGTGTCCTTGCATACTATGCAGTGTGGAGACTCTAGTAGCTTAATTCTATGTAGATGTGCTGCCAAGCAATCATGACCAGTTTCAAGACGAAATTATGCAACTGGAATTGATCGGGGACTGTTTGGTATTGTATCTGGTTCCAGTAATGTCTTTCACATCTTGGTTTCACATTGGAATTTGTTTTGATCGGCTACATGGGATTTTATTTTCATTTTGGTGTAGAGTTGTACTTATTTGTAAGATAGGTAATTGATCTTACTCTGTTGGATGAGTGTACCTTTTTTTGCAAGCATATCAGCCTTATCATAACCTTCCGCGCCACGATGTGCTGGAATCCATTGTAGAACAACATTTCTGTTTAGATTTTTCAACAGCATTCTTACAATATTGCGATCCCATTTAGCAATAAATAATATGATCAAGTTGCAGTGAATATATATATATATATATATATATATATATATATATAACCTCACATTTCTGATTTGTTTTCAAACTTCGCCGTTTACATTAAATATATAAATAATTTAAAATACCGCTAATTATATATATATTATTGAATCTCTAAATACTTTGAAACCTTATTTCACGTCCAAGGCATGTTAGGGTTGTAGCTTACTATAACAGTATTGTACTATACATTGTAAAACAGAATTATTATCTTATGGTTTTGAATGAGTGTTATTAATTACACAATTGCCAATAAGTGTCTTAGAAAATACTACATATTGTTATGAATGTTTGCTATGAAGTTCATAAAATGTTTATAAAAATTCTGGTTCTTAAAAAATCACTTCACACATTGAGGCAGAAGCCTCTTCATCATTTAAAAGTAAGTTTAACCACAATCGTTGTCTTTCGAATATAGGAGAATCAAATAAAACATGTTTTACAGATTGCATTGATTCTTGACATTTACAACTATGATCACTGTCTGGGTTAATATTAAATCTCCTAAAATAACTTCCAAATTTTCCATGGCCAGTCATAAATTGTGTTAAAATGAAATTTGGAATAAAATGTTTTGCCTTTAGCCTATGGTGTACTGTAGGAAAGAAGAGCTCTTTAGTCAAAGCGCCATTTGTACTCCTTATCCAATGTTCATTCCAATCTGTGATATATATATATATATATATATTTAAATAATGATTTCTGAGTGAATAGCTTAATTTTATTCCTTAAATGGTCCTAACAAACGCCACTCTTGATTTGGAAATGACTCGTGACTTTACTTATGAGAAGTTCCCTCTTGAAGCACTTGAGGTGTAATTTGGAGGTTAGATGCACATGTGCCAAATTTCAGCGTAATATTTAATAATTGTTTTGTGCGGGTTACCTGTAAATTTACGTTTTGCATCAAAGGATATCATTTTTCCCATATTTAGAAGTATAAACCATCATAGACTATGTAATAATATCACAAATTACAACAAAACAAGACTTCACTTCCCTATACTAACATCAGCTGTACGAACAATAACACAGCGGTTTCCTTTGTATTCACACGGTAGAAATATGTGCTGGCAACAAAAAACCTTCCTTAGAGTAAAGTGAAGAGGGAAATTCTTCTTTACACAATAGAGAAATAGTGGTAACCACATGAGTATAGACTATGGCACTAACTCTGATATCAGGATGGGGCGTGGTTTTTCTACATGGAGTAGCGCGGGGTATTATCCGGGTATATAAATAAGTTAAACGATTCAGTAATACCGGGTGTAAGAATATAGCGATTTTAAAGGTGTTGAATTATAATTTAACTAACTATGACAAAACTCATGTTTAATGAAAGAGTAATATCTCCAGTTTACATTATGAGTTCATAGGTGTTCAATGTGAGCCCCATTTGTTACATGACACACATCCAACCTGTAGGTTAATTCTTCCCATACATTAATAAGCATGTATGGACTGATGGCAGCGACAGTTTCTCGAATCCTGTATCTCAACTCGGGCAGGTTAGCAGGCAATGGAGGCACAAAACCTCAAAGGAAAAAATTGCATGGGGTGAGATCCGGTGACCTAAGAGGCCACTAGAGAAAATACCTATCGTCTCTACCATGATGACCAATCCAGTAACGACAGTGTGGAATGTCTTACGAAAACGCTCACATAC
Source organism: Diploptera punctata (assembly GCA_030220185.1). Classification (NCBI taxonomy): domain Eukaryota; kingdom Metazoa; phylum Arthropoda; class Insecta; order Blattodea; family Blaberidae; genus Diploptera; species Diploptera punctata. The sequence goes on from JASPKZ010008129.1 coordinate 14,595, forward strand.
GCGTCCCTACCATTTACAAATGTTACATGCCCTAAAGCTACTGATTACGTTGATCTTGCGCTTGAAATGTTGCGCAAATTTTTCCTCAGACTCTCTTGGTCGTCCCACACTTTTGCCTTTACACAGACAACCAGTAGATTCGAACTGATTATGCCATTGACGGATGTTGTTGGCATTGGGGATCACGATTAAACTGCCTACGAAACATATGTGGAACTGTTACAATGGATTTCTCTCAAAATGCAAAATGCAAAATCCAAAATGCTCTCTGTTGAGGAGTTGCCATCTTTGTTATTATTGTCGCCATAGAAACAAAAAAAGAGAGCTATCCGCTAACTGACAACCAAAATGATCATATTTCCTGTTTCATTTCAGTTTACACAGAACTTTCTACGCCTCATCTGAGTGATAACATTATAACTTGAAACTATTATATTCTTTTATGTACACACTGTATATATAACCCATATATCAAAATTTGCATGAAACGTTGATGTATTATGTAATCGAATTTTGTTCCCAATTTTTTGACCAACATAATGACCAACTTCCCTTATAAGAACTGCTTATCGCCCTTATTTGTCGCACTGAAAATACATGCTATTAGTAATATAATAAATATATAATTACATTTTTTTTCGTAAGCAGTAACTAAAGCGTACTTTAAATTTTAATTTCGGTAGGAAAGTACCTTTATTTTCAATCTGAGTCCCTCCACCTGATCAGAAAACGTATTTCTCATGACCCTGTTAATTATAATTGGACACAACTTGTTTATAGCATCACTGACGACGACGGCACTTGCCAAAATACATCGAATAATTTTAACATTTGATTTGATCACTATCTTGACTGTGGCTTAGTGGCAAACGATCTTTGCACTTTCTTATTACTAGTGTTCGCCAAGTGGTCAAAATTCGACCATAAATATCATGTGACTTTATTTATATTAGACATTGTTACTTCTAAGTTGTATTAGACCATAATCATAAAAAATAGAGGATATATATTTATGTTAGCAGTTTCACTTTTGATGGAGGAGATACATTAATTCACAGTGTTCTGCCCAATAGGAGGTATTTCACTGCAAAATCAACATTCTCCACTCTTTCCTTAACCTTTCTTTCCATTGACCATTCCATCAGCAGGCAGTTTCTTCTCGGCCAGTGTACAATCCAATTTATTTTCCTCTTCTTTATCATTTCGAGCATTGTTCTTCATTCACCCACTCAGTCTCATCATGTCATGTTTGCAGCTTTACTAGGGATATATAGGTGTGGTAGTTTCCCGTTTCTTTCCACACCCCACTCTCTCTTTTGCATCTTAAAATCTCGAAAGATTTTAAGAATGACCCGAGAGACCCCAACTTGGAGGTGAGGAGTGTGGATTTGGCTAAGTTACATCCTACGCACTTCACCAAAATTCACCCCAGATGTTAAATATGAGTTCCAATTTTTTTTTACCAGATCAAAGATCCGGATATCCCAATTAGTACTTTAATTCAGCACCCAGAATCATGAGATATTTGGGTATCTACAATACGTAGCAGCTCCACGTTGAGAAAACCAGCCATAACGGTTGGTGGACCTGACAGGCTGATCATATATCACCCCTACATTGGCAGAATGATCGCCTACCTCTGTGATTAACACATGACATGTAATACTTCACAATAGTTTAAATGGGAGTTTTGGCGCTGGATTTTAGTGCGTTGCAGTTGAAAACGGCATATAATTTTTTGTACATGGCATGTGCACATCACATACTTCTTTGAAATAAATTTAACCCTTGCATCTTAGAGATTTCCATAAACACTACTATCTTTCAATTCAAACGTTACAACTGTTTCCAATTGTTTTATTGTAACACTAAAGCTCGTCAATAGTTACTAAAAATTAAAAAAAAAGATCCTTGCCAAACAGAGGAGAAATTGGTACTTAATTTTATTGTTTTGTCTTAGCATATTTATAAATAGATCCTATTCCAAATTATTCACATCTCTAATACTAGATATGTGTTAGATCGCTTTAACTTTTTGTTTTGTAATCATAACTTTAATCTCAAGACCTATTAAATATTGAATTAATATGCATAAAATAAGAAATTTTCTTACACAGTCCAAGTTACAATAAAAGTTGAACTAGGTCGGAGCTTTCAGAAACGATGCCAATTTTTGTTCTGTAGAGGATATTGAACTGTAGAACCTGATTTCTAGTGGTAATAAATTCCAATAACGGGAAACTGGTCTCAATTTCTACGCCCTCTATATGAGTTGAATGTCGGAGCGTTCGGAGGATAGTATTTGACAGTGTAGATATCTTGCAGAAAGAATGTTTGCATACATATTGTCCTCCTCCGACGAGTTCAGCGCTGGGAGGTAGGGTATTCTCGCCATTCGGTTTATTACTCTTGCATGTAGTTTATTTTGTTCCTACAGCCGAGTCGAAGGGAAGTATTATTCAATCAAAAATATGCAGTTTCCAGTTTGGATACTGGTTTCGTAAACAGTGTGAATGTTTTCAACACGATTGTACTTCCTACCTGACTAGTGTTTTCATCCAGTATCCATCCCCACACCACATTGCTTTGAGTGTTAAACTCGTCGGAGGAGGACAGTATATTGGACGATAATATGCATCAACCGGCTAAGTGTCATTATTTAAAATGAAGTTTTAATACCATCGTTGCACTGGCTCATTATGTAAGTGTTGGGTAAGACCGCCTATATTTGGCCACTGCTTAAATTGAATCGTTACCACAAAAGTAAGCTAACTGTAATTTTCTGCACTCTATTGGTGTGAAACTGAACCTTGTATTTCCAACGTTACGAGGAACAGTGTTACGGTAGTGTGTGACTTGGTGTTACATATGTGTACTATTCTGGCAGTTACTACATCTAATTTTTTAGATCTACTTCTAGAACGATAAGTGAAAAACTTTCATTCTGAGATAAGTGTCGATATACACTCATAAAGACAGTTTAATAATGATAACAATAAGGTATTTACATGCGTGTTCATATGACAATTTACGAAGTGCTCCTGGAAGAAAGGAAGTGGCAAATTGTTCTAAATTGGAGCAGTGGTTTAATCCTTTATTGGACCACTTACTAGTAGTGGCAATTAATTTATTCCGATGAATATTCTGTTATAATACAGAATTCCATATTTATTACATTAAGTAATTTTGGCATTTCTTCTTACAGTATGTCGAGTACAGATAATATGGCTCACGGGAGGAAAAATGATGGGCACAACATCCATACAAATAATATTAATGTCATTTTCTTGGCAAGAGAGGGAGGAATAATAATGATCTCTCTTCCAGTACACATCATACATCGCCTCTTCTGTGTACTCCAACAGAGCTTGTGATACTTTGATACGTGAACATCCAATGAAATCTATTACTCAATTTCAGATTAATAACTTGCTAGAAAATTCCTACAGAGAAGATGCAATTTTGGCCAATGCATCAGATGGTTTCCCAAGTACTGGTATTTGGCCAGTTAACAGAAATATATTTGGAGATAGCGACTTTTAAAGGTGGATTGCTGGGTATGATGTCCCAAAGTTGTAGATATGTGATTATAATAATTTTAATCACTGTAATTCTGCCACGGCACTAATAACTCCCGTCAGAGGAATGAGGAAAAGTTCCTTACACAAACAAATAAGAACACTTTATTTAACCGTTAAACTAAAAGTTATTTTATTAAAACTCTCACTTCAGTTTAGATGAATCTTGTAGATTAATAATTCAAAAGACTCCGGCTTAGGTTAATACTTTTCACTTATAGAAGATTACCATTTTATGTGTATAATGGATGAAGAATTCTAACGGTCAATCCTTCAAGTGTTATAATTTATTTCCACTTATGGACTGTTTGTATTCAAGCTGAATGAAATTTATATTACTATATAAATTTCCATAACTCCAACACTATTATTTCAACTAATATCAAGAAAATAATCCACCATTCTCTGATTTCTTGAGGAGCCGTTGCTTAAGATGTCTGATCTTCTTCAAGTATTGTAGCCATCTTTTTTTATTATGTTATAACCTCGAGGTTCTGATTGGTCCAACTGAAAAGGAAGGAGTACTGCTAGCTGACTCCCATCCAATTCGTACAATCCCATTTATTTGTTTATAAAAAATATCAATTTGAATATTTAAAGCATTTTACATATATTGAATCAGTTAGAAAAACATCTAACTGTATTAACAGTTCATATTGACCAGTTTGAATTTTTTATATATACTTATATAAAGTTTGAGTTCTCTAAATCAATCTTATGTCATTCTTAATATAAATAAATATAATTATATTTAAATATTAAATAAACAAAACAAAAATCCTTATTATTATTATTATTATATGGGGATAAATATCCGGTTTTACTTTGCTGCAGCAGATCTGGATGATGCTGACCAACACAACGCTTTTAATAAAAATAAGAGCGCTAAAAATCTCTTCAGCAGCAGCAGCAGCTCTAAATCTCAACTCTTGATCCACACCGAAAACAAACACTTCCACCACAATGAGAGCGTTACTACTTCTGCAGAAGCAGATCTATAGTTTGAACTATCACATAATCATCGGGACAGTACTTCTTATCAAGATAAAAGAGTTATACTATCAACAAACTATGTTAAAATGTAGTCCATGTTACCAATGTCTAAAAGAACTGAAACAAAAAAAAAGATGACTGCTGATTCAACAGTTTTAACATCCTCGCCCTACGAAAAGGATCTAGAGAAAACAGGTTTCGTAATTCAGGGAAGATCAAAGAATTGTCAAGGTATATGGTTTTGCAATCTATGTCGAATGCATGATATGAGAGACATGATTCACTGTATGAAGTGTAAGGAGTAGGAACACCTAGATTGGGTCCTAATAAAAAGCAGTACAATTGCGTTGGCTACAATTCATATACTAGAGGTTATTTATGCTTTCCCTGTTGTTTCTACCCTGATTCAATTTAGGAAGCTTATGCTCCAATATAGGAAAGTGTATTCCTAAATTGATCCAACGCGTAACTTTCAGAATATGTTATTTGTGTTGTTATTTACAGAATAAATTAAAAATTACCTGCATAAATCAATAGCTAATGAATGAGCTCATAATAAAAACAATTTTTTTAAATGTATTTTCTCTCACATTTCGTATCTGTGGTATAATGTTTTTAGGGGGTCCAATATAGGCGGTCTTACCCTACAAAAGATTCTAGCGCAAAATCTTTAAATATAGCCTTATTATTAGAGAAAATATAAACGCCAACAGCCATATCACATTGTGTGTTTTGCAACAAACGGCTATAAACCCCGATCTTCATAAATGCTAATCTAAATTTTGCATCCTCAAGATAAGGGCCAAATGTTCCCGCTCTTAGATTGTTGATGCTTAACTGTCGAACAAGCAAATTTACTTGCTATTTCCAGTATTGTTAGTATTTTGGCGCTACAATAAATAGTGAAGATTGTCGTAAAGGTTAAACGTATTTTTATCGAAACTTAGGCCTATATAATGGCATATACCCGGATGATGCATAATGCCGTCCATTTATGAATATACAAATTATGAAGAGGGATTGAAACAGTGGAAACCAGCACCGATGAAAGTGATGAACAGTACGAAATACAGTACAATGATGACAAGTACGAAAGTTCCAACGATAAAGACGAGAGTTACGGTTCATGCAAGGAGAAATATTTTTATGAAAATTATTCTTGCCTGGAATGAAAATTCTGGTACAATTAAAACCAGAACCGATGATAGAGAAAATGTAAATGACAAGGACAAAGAATCCAATGACAAAGGCCAGTCTTACGGTCCATGTAAAGAGGTGACATTCATGATGAATTCTGGAACTATTGCCAGAAATGCAGAGACTGGTAACATTTTTTTTTTCAAAATGTATGAACAATTGTACTTACTATTAATTTATTTTACATTCATGTGATAAAGCGTGGATTTTTCTATCCGGTATCCGACACACCAAGAATAAAATAATTATTTATAAAAAATCATAAAATTGAATTCATAACATCCGTGCATCAACATTATGAGTGTAGAAAACTTTATGTAAGCCTATACATACTAGTTAACACTCTGCGAGCGTTGCTATGCCTAAATAAATGAAAATGAACGTGCTTTTGTGTTTAGTTGAATAAGTAAGAGGAAAAATAATTATACATTTATATTTTTTAGATTCCCCGTGCTGATTACCCACCGTTGCCCGGGAATCTACTTATCCCGATCTTCTTGATATAAATGAGCTGAAATACGAAAATTAATGTGTTTTATGTTTAGTTAAAACATCAAAAGGAAAAATTGATACCGTAATTATTTTTAGATCGTCCGTGCTGTTTTCGGGGAATCTACTCATCCCGATCTTCTTTCCATAAATGAGCTGAAAGACGGAAATTAATGTACGTCTTACGATTAGTTGAATACGTAAAATAAAAAATAATTATAAATGTATATCGTAATTATTTTAAGATTCTCCGTGCTGATTACCCGGTTTTGCCCGGGAATCTACTTATCTCGAACCTCTTGGCATAAATGAGCTAAAAGACAAAATTCGTTATTGTGAGTTATCGGTAAAAGAATACCCGCCACGTGCTGCTATGCTTGCACAGGAATTGATGTGCTTGTCTCGATCTTCTTGGCATCAAAGGAAGACAAAAATTGTTTTTGTGAGTTATCAGTAATAAATAAACATATGTTGTCGGGGCATTTTTGTAGAGCGTTTCGTGATATTCAATTCTGTGTACATTAAATTATTATATTTGTTATGTTTTAATCAGCGTAAGCCGTTTAAGCGTCCAAAGAGCTACTTTTTTCATATTGTCCACTACAAAAGGCGATTTTTAAGGGTGTAGGAGTTGAGTATCACAAGTCTCTTATAGCCTAAGTTCGTCCCGGGAATCTCCTGAACATTTTACAAACAGCTCGATCACAATTGGAATAACGGTATGGCCCCGCAAAAAGTACGAATAAACAAACAAACATTAAGTTTTGTGTGTATATATATATATAACGTCACCATACCCCGACCTGTAGTGAATGAATAAGCAACAAGCTGCCAGCTTTCACGCGTAGAGGAAGAAGAAGAAGAGGAATAAATATAGGCCTATATATATATATATATATATATGATATAAAAAAGTAACGCTTGAGTCGGGATTTGAACCCGAGTCTCTAAACGCGGTACGTTTAGCGCTCTAACGACCTGTTTGAACCCGAGTCTCTGAACTCCGTACGTGTAGTTCAGGTCGTTAGAGCGCTAAACGTACAGAGTTTAGAGACTCGGGTTCAAATCCCGACTCAAGCATTAATTTTTCTTTTCTTATATTTGCCTTCATTTCCAAATGTCAAAAGTATAGTTATAATGTATAATATATATATAGCGTCACTGCTATAAGTAAAAATATTCTGTTTAAGTTGCCTACTTGTTATAGTCAGCTACTAGATGGCAGTGAAGACTGAGTTCTCGCGACATCTAGTAATAATGGAGAATATAATACATATATAAGAAAAACAAGTGTTTGAATTGGATTCGCCTGGTGGTGTAACGGATAACACGCTGAGGTACAGACTCAGAGTTCCGGGTTCGAATCCCGTCCAGGCATTTATTTTTCTTATTATACCATATTAAGCTTGCATTGCTCAATGTTAAACATTTAATTATAACATCTATAAAGCGTCACTGCTATAAATAAAAATATTTCCTCTAATTTGCTTACTTGTTATAGTCACAGCTACTAGATGGCAGTGAAGATCGAGTTCTCGCGACATCTAGTAATAATGGAGAATATAATACATATATAAGAAGAACAAGTGTTTGAATTGGATTCGCCTGGTGGTGTAACGGATAACACGCTGAGGTACAGACTCAGAGTTCCGGGCTCAAATCCCGTCCAGGCATTTATTTTTCTTATTACACCATATTAAGCTTGCATTGCTCAATGTTAAACATTTAATTATAACATCTATAAAGCGTCACTGCTATAAATAAAAATATTTCCTCTAATTTGCTTACTTGTTATAGTCACAGCTACTAGATGGCAGTGAAGATCGAGTTCTCGCGACATCTAGTAATAATGGAGAATATAATACATATATAAGAAAAACAAGTGTTTGAATTGGATTCGCCTGGTGGTGTAACGGATAACACGCTGAGGTACAGACTCAGAGTTCCGGGCTCAAATCCCGTCCAGGCATTTATTTTTCTTATCATACCATATTAAGCTTGCATTGCTCAATGTTAAACATTTAATTATAACATCTATAAAGCGTCACTGCTATAAATAAAAATATTTCCTCTAATTTGCTTACTTGTTATAGTCACAGCTACTAGATGGCAGTGAAGATCGAGTTCTCGCGACATCTAGTAATAATGGAGAATATAATACATATATAAGAAAAACAAGTGTTTGAATTGGATTCGCCTGGTGGTGTAACGCATAACACGCTGAGGTACAGACTCAGAGTTCCGGGCTCAAATCCCGTCCAGGCATTTATTTTTCTTATTATACCATATTAAGCTTGCATTGCTCAATGTTAAACATTTAATTATAACATCTATAAAGCGTCACTGCTATAAATAAAAATATTTCCTCTAATTTGCTTACTTGTTATAGTCACAGCTACTAGATGGCAGTGAAGATCGAGTTCTCGCGACATCTAGTAATAATGGAGAATATAATACATATATAAGAAAAACAAGTGTTTGAATTGGATTCGCCTGGTGGTGTAACGGATAACACGCTGAGGTACAGACTCAGAGTTCCGGGCTCAAATCCCGTCCAGGCATTTATTTTTCTTATTATACCATATTAAGCTTGCATTGCTCAATGTTAAACATTTAATTATAACATATATACTGTATATATATATATATATATACAGAGAACATTTAAATTCACAATTGCATTGAATATCCGTTTTAGAGTCCGTACGGCCGGTTTGGAAAAAATAAGGTCAATTTATTTTCAGCTAGCTTCTGAATGAGAATTTTATAACATTTTATGCAGAGAGACCATACTTCACTCATTATATTACTTACTCGCTGGCACTATTGAACCCATAGGTTCATGGCAGCGCGGACATAAGCTCTCCATACATCCCTATCCTGAGCTAATGCTTTCCAATCATTCCCTGTATAATCTACTTCCCTCAAATCATAGTTAATGTTATTCTCCCACCTCATTCTTGGTCTACCAACTGGGCGCTTTCCCTCTGGCTTTCCTACAAGAAGCCTCCACGCAAGTCTTTCATTCCCGATACGTGTCCTGCCCATCGCAGTCTACGAGACTTAACTGTTCTTATTATATCTGGCTTCCTATAAAGCCCATGTAGTTCATTGTTAAGTAGTCTTCCCCATTCACCTGTCTGTTCATCTCTCTATGGTCCAAAAATGTTTCTAAGTACTTTATTCTCAAATACTTGTAATCTCCTTTCCTCCCTTAAAGTAAGAGTCCATGTTTCACATCCATATAATATAACTGGTAGAATAATAGTTTTATATATTTTCAGTTTAACGTTTTTTGAAAGGATCTGGGACATCAAGAGTCTCTGCAATGCATAATAGCACGCATTTCCAGAATTGAGCCTATGTCTAATTTCTTTGTGCATATCATTCCTATTTGTGATTATTGCTCCTAGGTATTTGAATTCAGCCACTTCCTCAAAATTTCCCTCATTTGTCATTAGCTGTCCATTTCCATTATATAATGTATTTCTACGTGTGACAATATATTTAGTTTTATTGATATTTACTTCCAGTCCTAATTTCTTAGTGTTACTCAATGGTGTGTGCGTGTTGTCCTTTAGTATCTCCTCGCTATCGGCCAATAATACTACATCTTCAGCATAAATTAACAGCTTATTTACACCATTGAGTTGTAAGCCTTCCTCATTCTCTAAAGGTTTAATGGCATGCTCTATACAAAATTAAATAGTAGAGGAGATAGTGCATCTCCTTGCTTCAACCCATTCTGGAGTTCAAAAGTGTCCAAAAACTGTTTGCCTACACGCACCCTACTCTTTGTGCCATTTACACACATTCGTATAAGTCTGACTAACTTTTTAGGAATTCCGAACTCCAGCAGGATACTCTATAACTTCTCCCTCTTAATTGAATCATATGCTTTTTTGAAGTCCACATATAGTTGATGTACAGTACCATTATATTCCCATTTATTTTCTAAAATCTGTCTTATACTAAAAATCTGATCTGTTGTAGACCTGTTTCTTCTAAATCCACATTGATGATCTGCTGTTAAAAATTATATTTTACTTCACTTTTTGTTGGAATATAAGCTGTATGTTCTCAATTTTGCCAGTATAAACAGAAATATATTGTTTGTTTATATTAATAATATTATTTTGGAAATAAATTTAGAAAATAAATATTTTATATGGGATATGAAGCAGATGAAGATTAGAAGATCTGAAGGGGTTCATTAAAGGAAGTAAAGAATTTGAGTGTTTGGGGGTAAAATTAGAAAAAAAGGATAGGCAAGAAAGTGACATTAAGAACAGAATAAATGAGAGTAGAATAATAATAGCAATGATAAATGGTGTCCTATGGTAAGTGCATACAATCCGGAAAAATAAATTACAAATATAACATACAATTCATAAGTGAGAAGTACTATCACATATGGAGCTGAAGTATGGAAATTCAACAAAAAACTGACAGTAAAAACGTATGTATATGGAAATGGATTTCTTTGAGGACAGCAGCTAGATGATCAAAGTTGAAAAAACAAGAACTAAAGCCATGGAATAAAAAATTAATATTAAATATTCAAGAGAAGATTATATCTAATAAATAAAAATGAATGTTTGTTTGTTTATTCGTACTGTATGTGCGGCGATACCGTTGTGATGGGGCTTTTTGCAAAATGTTCAGGAGATTCTGGGGATGAACATAGGCTATAAGATAGTTGTAATACTTAACCCCTTGACCCCTAAAAATCACCCTTTGAAGTGAAAAATGTAAAATAAAATCCCTGTTTCGACGCTTAAATGGCTTACGCTGCCTAAACCATAACAAATATACCAAATTAATGTACACAGAATTGAATATCTCAAAAAAAAAATACAAAAAGTCCTCGAAAGCATGTGTTTATCTTTTACGGATAAATCACAATAATAATTTTTGTCTTTCATTGATGCCATGAAGATGGGATAAGTAGATTCCCGGGCAAGCGTGTTCATCTGATTGTGATGGGGCTCTTTGCTACATGTATAGGATTTTCCCGGGAAGTTTATAGGCTATAAGATAGTTTTAAAGCTCAAGCTCTTCACCCTTAAACTTCACCCTTTGTAGGGAAAACGTGAAAAAAGATCGCTTTTTGTACGCTTAAATGGCTCTCGCTGCGTAAACCATAACACAGAACCAAATTAATATACACATAATTGAGTATCTTAAAAAACTCTACAAAAAAGTCCGCGACAGCATATGTTTATATTTTAAGGATTACTCACAATAACCGTTTTTGTCTTTCATTGATGTCAAGAAGATCGAGGAAAGTAGATTCCTGGGCTAGCGCAGCAGAGCACGGAGGGTTTTCTTTTACGACGGATTTTGTGTTCCAGCCCATTTATGCCAAGTACATCGGGATACGTAGATGACCGGGCAACGCCGGGTAATGAGCACGTTGTATCTAAAAATAATTACGATATGGCTTTACTTATAGTGACTGCTTGAATATTAAATTTTGGAAGATGAACTTTTACTAACTATTTGGATTGTATGAAAGGTAATTTGGAAATAGAATTAATTAGTTTATTGTAGGTTTAGCTGCAATAACGAAGAGAGCAAATGTATAATTATTTTTCCTTTTAATTATCCAACTAAACGTAAAAACACATTATTATTTATTTAGGTGTAGCAGCGCACGTCGGGTATTAGCTAGTAAGATATAAATAATTAAATCGGTAAGGGCATGAACAACTAATGCAAGAAGAAAGGTTACCAAGAAAAAAAAAACATTGGAGTGGTGCCTACCTGGAAGAAGAAATAAAGGATGACCTCGAAACTCATCATCATCCTCATAATCATCATCCATGCAAGTATTAGGCCATGTGGCCTGTTACAGTCTCAAATAGGATTTTTCCATCTAGAGCTTTTCTGGGCGTCCAAGCGATATTTTGCCGGGGGCAGTAATGAAGCACCGCTTTTGGAATTCTATGAGATGGATTTCATTGAAAATGACCCTTCCAATTGTTCTGGTACTTTTGTATATGGTGCAGAATGGATTCTACATCCAACTCTTCCATAATTTTCTCACTTATTTTATGGCCCCACTTTGTATAGCCTCCTGTTCGGCGCATAAACCGCATCTCATTTGCTGTTATTCGGCTTTCACCTCTTCTTCGTATTGTCCATGCTGCACTACCATATCTTATTACTGGTCTTGCAAGAACTTTACAAAGCCATAACCTTGCGTTCTTTTGTACTAATAATGGTTTCATTATACTGTTAATTATTCCTGTTCTTTTTGTGAAATTTGCTATTTTTGAAACTCGTGAATGCAAGGAAGAAATAAGAACTGGAAAGAGAACAATAGGACTGGAGGGTATGGAGTGGATGGATATTGACGAGTGGAGAATACAATTATACTTTAGGTACAGACATATGTATAAATATTGAAAATCTGTATATAATAATAATGATAATAATAATAATAACAATAATAATAATAATAATAATATATTCAGAATTCCCATTGCACATTTCTGGAGGTTGTATTAAATATGTAATTGAAAAAATATCTCATGAGGAACTCATGTTCGGAAATTTAGGTCAATGCGGCTGGCATTATAAACTTCGATCATTCAATTTTGCCTGAAATGTCTTTCTTTGGTAATGTGATTTTATTTTCCGTGAAATAGGAGATCTTTAGTTCGTGATTTTAGTTACAATTTGAACAACAAGAAGGCGAATTTTGGACATGTGTTCTAAACATATTCGTTAAATCTTAAATTTATCTGTATTGAGCGTAGACAAAAATACTCGTGTTGTCATTATGTATCAATTCTATTAAAGATAATTTAAAGAAAGTCTTGTTCTGAAAATGTTCACTAGTTTTACCTATGTTTTTCCGCAGTTCAAATATAAATCTATAGCTTTTTGTTAATATTTTGAATATCATATCGCATTATTTACTACTTGTAAAGTATTATTTCTTTAAATTCATGTGAATATTTTGTTGTCAAATTGACAAGAGCATGGAATAATTTGGAACAAAAATATTACAAAGGAAACTAAAATGAAAATTTATAAAAGCATATTACAGAATATTTTGTCATATGGAAGTGAAACTTGGTCTTTGACGTAATTACAAAAGAATAAAATTAGAACAGTTGAATTTGATTATTTTAGAAGAAGCCTCCAAAAAACAAGATAGGATAAAATAAGAAATGAATTCCTTTAGAGAGAAATGAATGTCACCAAATCTGTTGTTAAGAGGATTGAAAATCAAACGCTTAAACTGTATGGCCATGTACAAAGAATGGAAAATGAAAGATGGCCAAAAAATATATACCAGTAGTCACACCTGGAAGAAATAAACATGGCAGGTCAAAATGGAAATGGAAAACCTACGTCAGAACTATAATGGATGATAGGAATTTGGAAGAAAGAGATTGGAATGATAGAGATAAATGGAAACTGAATACTGCAAACCTATAAATGGGGGAAAGCCGAAGAAGAAGAGAAGAAATTGACAAGAGAAGAATGTAGAAAACATGATGTTATTAGGACGGTCAGGTGTTAGATCGGGTCCACAAAGCTGACTCCACAAATGCATGTTGTATGCTGTTTGATAATATTATTGGAATATGGTTTCATTCTATATTAGTTAAATTCAATAATTATATAACAAATATTAAAGCACTTATATGTAAGCCTACTTAGAAATCATCTTCATTTGAACTAAACAGTAATGTAATTATAAAGACAGAATATTTCGCGAATGTTAGAATTGAAGTTACTAATAGCATTATGTAATCCAGCCCATGCCCAGTTTACGGGTACATAGTATGTTCATTACTGTTGGCCCTATGTTGTATAATAGCTTGCAACTGCTGACAAATCCTTTCTCCGGATGCAACAGCGCTTGAAATTCGATCTGTTGGGGGATTTACGTATGCAATGACTCCTCTCCCCCGCACATATGTGAACTGTTAAATAAGCAAGTGAAATGACTGGCGCCTGCAAGTCAACCCCTCGCACATACACTCGATAACTGATGGACGTCGCATTATTTAGCAGCGAAAATTAGATTCCACCATTTTTAAAACAATTCTATGAATTTCAGAAAACACAAATCTCCACTTAACGTTTCTTTCAAATTTAATGAAACACGAAGGCACTCTACAGTTCTGCAGTGGTCGGCGCGAGTTTTCTACCCTTTGACCAGGAACAGGTTATGAAGTTTTAAGTTTTTTTATAATTTTAGAGGATTACAAAACTAGTTGAAATGAATGTAAAGTCACATTAAGTGTATTTAATATTATATAAGTCCATTGATATAATGTAAGATTTATTTTGTACTAGCGTACCCGGCAGACGTTGTCCTGCCCGAACGTTCAATTCTCATGTCATGGGCGGACGATAAAAATATGTTACTTTTTTACCATAAAATTCGGAAATTAGGACATAATTAGATATTATTAAATAAGTTAGCAAGAAAACTTCTTACAGCCTTCTGTTGTGGCTCAAGAAGTGTGAATGTTGACGTCACACAGTCATGAACATTAGAATTGTACCCTCCTTTGCAGATAAGTCAAGAACCGTCATATAACAATTATATTAGAGTGGGGGAAAAAAAAAGAAAAAAAAAGATAAATTGATGAGAGTGAGTCAAAACAGATTTTTCTTTCCCCCAGCTAGATTTCATTTCTAACCCACTGTGCACCAGTCCCATACTGGCCGACATTCCGTGAGAAAAATTTCTTCCCCGTAGAGACTCGAACCAGCGTAAGCCAAGACTTCTTGCCTTAACCACTCGGCTACGGCGCGAGAATCTTAGTATCAATGAAAGACAAAAATGGTTATTGTGAGTTATCCATAAGAGATAAACATATGCTGTCGCGGACTTTTTTGCAGAGCTTGTTGAGATATTCAATTCTGTGTACATTAATTTTGTGTATTTCTTATGGTTTAGGCAGCGTAAGCCATTTAAGCGTTCAAAGAGCAATTTTTTTCACGTTTTCCACTACAAAGGGCGATTGTTAAGGTGTGGGAGTTGAGTATCATAACTCTCTTATAGCCTACGTTCATCCCGGGAATCTCCTGAACATTTTGCAAAAAACCCCATCACAATCGGATCAACGGTATGGCCGCGCATAAAGTACAAACAAACAAATATACAAACAAACAAACATTAATTTTTATATATAAGATAAGTAATGTTTCAGTTTCTGAAACGAGAGGGGTGTTCATTAACACCTATTGGATTAATACATTTTAAAACTGTTTTTTTTTTCGAAATTCTAATATAATTATGATTTTGTGTTATTATTTGACATCTTATTGTCGAAATAGCTGTCTTATCTCATATATATATAGCTATGTGTGTGTGTGTGTGTGTATGACATGAAAAGAAAAATAAATGCCTCAGTCGGGATTTAAACGCGAGATCTATACATTAGCCCTTTAACCAACTGAGCCACTTAGGAATCCTTACACAAACATTAATTTTTCTTTTCTACACACACACACACACACACACACACACACACCACACACACACACACACACACATATATATATATATATATATATATGGTATGATAAGAAAAATAAATGCCTGGACGGGATTCGAGCCCGGATCTCTGAGTCTGTACCTCAGCGTGATATCCATAACACTACCAGGCGAATCCAATTCAAACACTTATTTTTCTTATATATGTATCATATTCTCCATTATTACTAGATGTCGCGAGAGTTCGGTCTTCACTGCCATCTAGTAGCTGACTATAACAAGTAAGCAAATTATATATATCGTTCCAATTTCCATGCAGTGACTACTACAACAAGTAAGCATTTTTAAAGAGAATTTTTACTTTATAGCAGTAACGTTTGTATATTTAGATGTTATAACTATATTTTTCACATTTAGCAATATATATATACCACACATGACATAGAATGAATGGCTAAAAAACTAAAACAGGAATATAAAAACTCGGGAAATTTATATAAACATTGAAGAAACTAAATATCTGTGTATAGGAGAAGAAATAGAAAATATAAATATCAACAATGGAGAAGAACTAGAACTTAGTATTGAATGCACTTATTTAGGAACAAAATTAGACCATTCAGGCGATAACACAGTGGAAATTAAAAATAGAATCGCACGAACAGTACAAGCAATACATTTTTTAAACTCTGTTTGGTGGAGCAAAAATATTACAAAAAATAGAAAATTACAAATATATCAAACCATAATTGATAGCATTTTAACATATGGTGCTGAAGTCTGGCAAATTCCTGCCAGGGAAATGAAAAGAATTTTAAGTACACAAATGGATGTTTTAAGAAGATCAGCTGGAAAATGTAGAATGGATAGAATACGAAATAAAGAAATAAGGGAAATTATGGGTGTACAAGAGGAGCCAGACATCATAGACATAAAAAATAAAAGATTCCAGTGGTATGGCCATGTCAAAAGAATGCCAGAGCAAAGATTGCCTAAAATTGTTATGGAATCGATCCCAATGGAAAGGAGGAAGAGAGGATCTACTTATTTATAAACTACGGTGTTATAATAAAAAAAATTGACACTTAGCAATGAAAGCCGAATATGACATGAAAAGGAAAAACGCCTGAGCCGATTTGAACCCGAGACTTCTAACACCTATGTTGGTGTTCTATCAACTGCGCCACTTAATGATCCTATCACAAACAATCATTTTTCTTCCTTATTTATATATATATATATATATATATATAATATAATGTATGTGTATATGTTTGTGCGTGTGCGTGTGAGTTCGGCATTGAATTTGCAGGTTCCGTTAGCCTTAGAACGTGTAAATAAATTAAATGAATGTATTGCTTAACTTATTCTTAAAACACTGTCTCAAGAGTGTGCAGTTTCTGAGTACAATCTACTCAAACAAATAAGTAGATTAAAATACGATATTTTAAACGACTAATATGTTAGAGGAATCCAAGCGAAAAACAAAATTACAAATGTTCTTTAATTATCTTCTAAATTAATATATTCTATATATTTGAATGGGATCCACCTCTGTGGTCTGGAGGTAGTATGCTGCCTTGTCACGCAGCGGGTCCGAGTTCGATCCCGGTCGGGACAAGTTTCCTGGGTGATGGTTTTTATTAGGGATTTATCCTGACCTGTATGACAAATGTCAAGAAACGTTAAGGCCCAAATGGTTCCCGAATGCCATCTGACCATCATTATAATCATTAACATATTCATTAAGTTTAGGATTAAGGCCTCTCCTGGCGCATCATTGCCATCATAATCACCTATCATATATATATAAATCATCGGGGCAGCGTAACTCTGCCTTTCAGGAGCCCCAACCTCAGAAGTGGGTTACAATGACGCCATGTCAGGAGAGAATGACAACGTGGTAGCAATGAACAAAATAAAAACTAAAATATATATATATATATATATATATATATATATACGAGTATATTTGAATGAGATAAGAAGCCAAGTCTCTCAGCAGGAAGCCTGTCTCTCCACATAAGTCATCTCTTCAACTTGAACTAATTAAACTGACGTTAGTTCCTTCATGTATATCATTTGTCTTAGGAAAAGCTCATTTCTCTAGTTTTAAAATTAGGGACAAGGCGTCTGTCTGTCACGTACACATGAACTTGTGCCTGTCCCTGTAGAGCCACTTTGTGACGCACGTGCGACATACTGGTTCCTGTAAATTTCTCTTTCGTACTCTTTCTCCTTCCTAGTTTTAATTAACATTCAAAAAAACTGAAAAAAGACTCTTTGCAAAGAACGGGAGGGAATTAAAAATCTAGACGCCGTCGTCATATAGAACAATACAAACAACTGCCTACATCAAAGCTGATATGAAAAGCATTGAGGTGCAAAGCGTGGCCATGTCATACACCACCTTGTCCTGCCGCAGGATGTGACAAATGAAAAATTTCTCACTGCCCTCAGCTCTGATTACTATGCTCAGCAGGATACCAAGAATGACAGCTTGATACAATGCTGAAAATAGAGTCTTCAAAAGTACCAATCTTCTTGCACACTGTTCAAAGAAACATGAGGCGTATATTTCTTAAAAAATGTACAGTGTAATTACATTTCATTTGCCTTTTAATAAACGCAAATAGAACATAAGAAGAACAGCGATAACTATAATAGAGATTTATATAAAGATTTCAGAAAAAAATACCAAATTCAGCAAATTTCTAACTAACTAACTCACTGGTACTATCGAATCCGTAGGTTCATGGCCGCGCGGACATAAGCCCTCCACACATCCCTATCCTGAGCTAATGTTTTCCAATCATTCCCTGTATAATCTACTTCTCTCAAATTATTATAGATAATGTCACTCTCACACCTCATTCTTGGTGTACCAACTGGGCGTTTTCCCTCTGGTTTTCATACAAGAAGCTTCCAAGCACGTCTTTCAATCCCCATTCGTGCCACATATCCATCGCAATTTACGAGACATAACTGTTGTTATTATATCTGGCTTCCTATAAAGACCATGTAGTTCATTGTTATTCAGTCTTCTCCATTCACCTGCATGTTCAAGTGTCTTCGGTCCAGAAATGTTCCTAAGAACTTTGTTCTGAAATACTCGTAATCTCCTTTCCTTCCTTAAAGTAAGAGTCCAAGTTTCGCATGCATATAATATAACAGGTAGAATAATAGTTTTATAAATTTTCAGTTTAACGTTTTTTTTAAGGAATTGGAACGTCAAGAGTCCCTATAATACATATTAGCACGCATTTCCAGAATTGAGCCTATGTTTAAATTCTTTGTGCATCTCATTCCTATTTGTGATTATTGTTCCTAGGTATTTGAATTCAGCCACTCCCTCAGCAAATTCTGTCATTGAGAGTATAGAGGAAAGTAGGAAGTTTTCTCAAATAATGTATGAAGTTTCGCCAGTACTCCTTTTTTTACAAATACTTTTAATGAAATTTCTATTATAGTTTTCTCTTAACGCGAGCAAATAATTTAAGTAAACAAATAAAATTCTATGAAAAAAAAAAACTTGTAGACACACATTATCGGCTAGGAGTCGGAAGAGCCAGGTAATACATGATCCGTCACAAACGTAATCTTCAGCAAAGATTATTCTTTATAAAACCACATTTAATTATTACGTTATTAGCTTGAAACTTTTCTGTAATTAAACGTAGGTATCAGAGTGAATGTGTCAATTGTGTACCGGATTTATGGTGAATGTACAAGTCAATTTGTAGTTTTTCCATATTAGTGGTGCAATTTATTACTTCATAAGGAGTTCCTCGTTTCAAATAAACATCGCCACATTCCTTGTTCAGACTCATTGATATTCCCACTCATGCATCTAATTTCATCCATATATATATATATATAGTTATATAATAACTTATTGTAGTTGTGCAAAATTTTCGATTTTTTAAGTATATTTATTTTCCCTGATCAACAAATTAATTAACAAAATGATTATATCGGAACTGTTAAAATTATCTCTCCTGTATGTCAACGTTTATAAAATTAACATTTTCCTGGATATGAAAATTTATTTTATATCATGTTCATGCATTCATTAGCATTTACACTAGGTACCATTCCATCGAAAAACGTAATATATCTGTGGCCCAATTGAGGTACACAGCAATGTCGGTCCATTTTCTTCTGGTAACATAATTACAAAGCAGTTAATCATTTAACGTTTATGTATCTTAAAATATTTTTTTCGGGATTCTTGGCCGGGCCTTGAAGTGTTGTCTTCTCGACGTTCTGTGGGTGACATCTTCAGAGCTTTTGCTTCTGTAAATTTCGTAGTAAACTGCTAACTAGTTGTTAACTTGTGTGATTTTACCGTAACTATAATCCTTAGTAAAACATGTCTAATTGGTTGATTAAAATATAGTTTAGCTCGCCCATTTGCTGTTGTCATGGTGTAATCATGATTACTATATTTGTCAATATGATTTTATTTAATATTTCTCTAGGGCAGAATACCATGTTTTATTAATTTTTTTATTAATCCGATTGAGGGTCTTTCCACTTTTCAGCGGTTGCCCTTTTACCAGCCGGCTGCTGGCCCTTCACATCCACATGTGTCAATCACAGAGGTAGATGATCAACAGCCAGTGTAGGGGTGACATGTGGTTAGCATGTCGAGTCCCCCAGCCGTTATAGCTGGTTCCTCAACCTGGAGCCGCTACTTATTGTAGCTACCCAATTGCCTCACGATGCTGGGTGGGCACCGGTCCCATACTGGCCGAAATACCATGAGAAAATGTCTTCCCCCATGGGGACTCGAACCAGCGCAAGTCCCGTAGCTCTGCGCCAAGGCTTCCTACCTTAACCGCTCGGCTACGGCGCGGGAAAATTTTTATCACATGATTGTATTTAATGACACTTAGGTTTTATGTAATACCATAAAGTTTTGTACTCAATTGAACAGAGAAACTCTTGAGATATATGAGCATGAACCAAATTTTAACAGAAAAGAGGGAGGTATGAGAATTAATAAAACACGGTAGCTGTCATAGAAAAGTGCCAAATGAAACCTTATTGACAAATACAGTAGGTCATGACATATATAATGATAACAGCAAATGGGCGAGCTACTCCATGTTTAACTCAACCAATTTGAAATTATATATTAAGAATCAGAGTTACGTTAAAATCACACAACTTAATAACTTGTTAGCAGTATATTACGAAAATTTACACAAGCCAAATCTCATCAAGATGTCACCCGCAGAAGGTGATGAAACGTCGAGAAGACAACACTGCAAGACACGGCCAAGAATCCCGAAAAAAAGGTGTTTTAAAATACATAACGATAGCCATGAAAGTCTTAACCAATATTTAACTTTAATGTCATAATAATTAACTTCTACATGGAACTCTATCGACAAACTTACACAGGCTGTTCTATGATAAGCCTATTCGTTGAGTAGTGTTTTGATATGAGGAATCTATTCTCCAATTCCATGGTGCGATAGGTCCAGAAGCTCATTGGTCTATCAGTGGGATTTTGACCTTACACACATATTGATTAACCGAGGAGATTGGCGTTCATCTAACCAGTGTAAGAGATGATGTTGGTATCAAAGTCGTTTTACCAGTTTTCTCAATGCACAGCCGCTACTTATTGAGCTACCCAAATTCCTCACGGTGCTGTTAAATATTGTGCAGTCTACAGTAATTCACAAGAGAGTAATGTGTTGTAGACATGTATCATCGTGTATTGTTTCGATGGATTCTGACAATTTATTTTTATATATTATCTAATTAAGGTGATTATTGAGTAATCCATTTAATTATTTTATTCTATGAGAACCCGCTGCATGTCAAATACATTATTAAAACATTACTCTATAATTAGTCACTAGAGGTACTGTTTTCCTTACCGGTATATCAATACACTCATCCAACATTCCTTAACAACCAGTGAAAGGTGGGTAGAGTTAGGCTGCAACATCCTTACAATCCCATCTATAAAAATTAATTAAAGTAATCTGAATGTTATCTCAATTTTGAGAGGAAGTAAAATTTTGATTTCCATAAACGAAGAGACGTGAGATTTGTTAGAAATTTATTTGTGAAGTACTTTCACCAGGCAGATCTACTAAATAATTTCAATTCACCTCTGAAGCTAGTAAAAAAATTAACCACAAATTTATTTTCGATTTTTTTAAATTAAGAAAATCATTAATTGGTACTTGTTCTCTGTTAGCTTATCACTGTTTGCAGTCTCAGAGTTACAACATTCGTGACGGAGAATAAATTGTGAGCAAAGGGATATTTGGCTTCCCTCTAAGTAGTATCATAAGTAGTGTCACGAGAGATTTCCAAATAATCGATACATTCACGGGAAGTGACGAGTGAATTTATCTAGATGATTTTGAAATGAAGAGTGGCATTTGTCAGGACCATATAACGAATAAAATTAAGCCGTTTACACAAAAATCATTATTTAAATATAGTTACCGGTATTTTAAAATATGTATATATTTTATGTAAACGGCAATGTTTGAAAACAAATCATAAATGTGAGGTTATATATATTCACTGCAACTGGATCATATTATTTATTGCCAAATAGGATTGCAATATTATAATAATACATTCTCGTAAAGGAATAATGAAGCACATCAAACTGTATAGTATTATGAACATAATAGGTTATTAATTTATTTTTTAGTAAACAACTCAGTAAAATCATGGAAACTGTTCATTATTAGCTATATTCAACGTATCTGTTGTAGAAAAAATAATGCTCTGAGCTGTTCAAAATATTGAAATGAAGGAGCTATCTTTATCAAAAAAGCAGGAGCAGATAAGAGTAAATCGATAAAGAGCGAGATGAAACACGACTGTCATTGGTTATAAAACAAATTTAATTGAAACGTGATTGGTCATTAACTACCATTTGGGACATGAGTTAAATAGTCAACGATTTAAAATTGTATTTTAGCAAATGCTATTTGAAGTTGATAATGTTTTAAAATACTTAAATTGCTAGTAATTTGAATAGCAGGAGCAAGTCTCCAATGAATATACTGTATCTTCCAACTCTATTCAATAATATACAATAAGGAGACACTATACCGTTTGAACGATTTATTTTGTGAATAGCTTGAAAGTAAGTATCAATGTAGAGAGTTTTGAATGCGCGTCGTTTAGTTGATTGTAATGGCTTATGAACTGTGTCATTACGGTTGGTTTTGCAAACAAGTAAACATTATGTATTTGTTTGTCTCATTATGGCGTGCAATGAAGTGCATCATGTAGGGGCATGCTCTCCCAGTGGACTTGGATTACCCTCACAGAATGATGGATGAGGAACCTAACATCACGTGACAGTCAATTAATGAGCCAGCCTTGTCCCTCCATATGCATGACACAAGACCACCCGTTCACTGAATATAATACACTTTACCCAGCGCTTCTTTGCTACTTGACATTTCAACAAATGCACAAGCTCATTAACTTAAAACATGCAATGGAAGAACTTTGTACGAAGTAAAAATGTATCGCTTATTTTACACCTGCGTCATTTCTTCGGAAGGAATAAATTATACAAATTGAGGCTAATTATAAATTCCCCAAAAGAAACATATTTATATTCGTATAGCCGAGAGAGAAGCTATTTTTTTTTAAATTGTAAATTACGAAGATTGAATTTTAGAAATTTAACATACAGTAAAAGTTTCTTATTCGCGGGGGATATGTTCCGCAAATATACCCCCGAATACAGAAACCGCGAATATGAAATGGTAAATTATACGGGTATATAGGGGATGCGTTCCAAGGTTCCAAAATAGAATAAAATATTAGCAATTTAATGATATAGTAATATGTGCAATATTGCTCTAAATGAATGAAGCATACACACTCGAACTCCTGAAATCATTGATCGAGAGTGGGAACTTCTCTGAGTTTGAAGATTTTTGGACTAAATTAAAATACATAATGGGAGTTTAAATCCTCACTAGTCCTAAAGTGGGGTCACCTAATATATAAAATATCAATCTTTGTTTGTTGTTCGTATTTTATACGCTGCCATACCTTTCATCCGATTGTGATGGTGCTTTTTACAAAATATTCAAGAGTTTCCCGGGAACATTATAGACTATAAGAGAGTTTAATACTCAACCCTATCATCCTTATAAATACACTACAATGATCCAAAAACCCTTTGAGAAAGTACCATTAAATTCTCTGTATCAATTTTCTAAATGTTAAGTGTTGGGAGATAAAAAAAATAGCTCGGTACTTTTTACTTCATTTAGATAGATGCATGCTTCATCAAATATCATAACATATTTCCATTTTTTCCAACCAGGTGGTACTCCTGGAGCTTACAACTATTCGTCTGCTGATTTTGAATGTGCCGAGGTAGCAATTTTGTGGTGTCTAAATACATTCAAATATTTGTTAATTATAGTATTAAACCCCGGTCGGAGCAGTTATTCTGGGTGAGGTTTTTATCGGGGTTTTTCCTCACCTGTACGACAAATGTCAGGAAAACGTTAAGGCTCAAACGGTCCCCGAAATCATATGGTTATCATCATCCTTATTATCATCATCCTTATTATCATCATCGCTTTCATCCTTCACCGGTGTGGGAAGCAACCACATCTACATAATTCCCTACTAAAGCTGCAAGTATAGCATGAAAATGCTATGATTGCAGTGAAGGACCAGCCTTCGGGCAGAATTACTATGGATGGATAGTATTACGAGGGTCATATTGAAAGTCATGAGCAACATTTTTTTAAACTTACTTACTTACTTACTCACTGGCACTATCGAACCCGAAGGTTCATGGCCGCGCGGACATAAGCTCTCCATACATCCCTATCCCGAGCCAATGCTTTCCAATCATTCCCTGTATAATCTACTTCCCTCAAATCATAGTTAATGTTGTTCTCCCACCTCATTCTTGGCCTACCAACTGGGCGTCTTCCCTCTGGCTTTCCTACAAGAAGCTTCCATGCACGTCTTTCATTCCCCATACGTGCAACATGTCCTGCCCATCGCAGTCTACGAGACTTAACTGTTCTTATTATATCTGGCTTCCTATAAAGACCATGTAGTTCATTGTTATGTAGTCTTCTCCATTCACCTGTCTGTTCATCTCTCTTTGGTCCAAAAATTTTCCTAAGAACTTTATTCTCAAATACTCGTAATCTCCTTTCCTCCCTTAAAGTAAGAGTCCATGTTTCGCACCCATATAATATAACTGGTAGAATAATAGTTTTATATATTTTCAGCTTAACGTTTTTTGAAAGGAGTTGGGACATCAAAAGTCTCTGCAATGCATAATAGCAAGCATTTCCAGAATTGAGCCTATGTTTAATTTCTTTGTGCATCTCATTCCTATTTGTGATTATTGTTCCTAGGTATTTGAATTCAGCCACTTCCTGAAAATTTCCCTCATTTGTCATTAGCTGTCCATTTCCATTATATACTGAATTTCTACGTGTGACCATATATTTAGTTTTACTGATATTTACTTCCAGTCCTAATTTCTTAGTGTTACTCAATAGTGTGTGCGTGTTGGCCTTTAGTATCTCCTCGCTATCGGCCAGTAGTACTACATCATCAGCATAAACTAACAGCTTATTAATACCATTGAGTTGTAAGCCTTCCTCATTCTCTAAAGATTTAATGGCATGCTCTAGTACAAAATTAAATAGTAGAGGAGATAGTGCATCTCCTTGCTTCAACCCATTCTGGATTTCAAAAGTGTCTGAAAACTGTTTGCCTACACGCACCCTACTCTTTGAGCCATTTAGACACATTCGTATAAGTCTAACCAACTTTTTAGGAATTCCGAACTCCAGCAGGATACTATATAACTTCTCCCTCTTAATTGAATCATTTTAAACAATCGTAATATTTATTTTAGGCAAACCAAGTACACCTTGTTTATCTATAGACCTTTGTGCTACTTTTCAACATAGTCTCCATTTCTTTGCACACATTTTGTCCAGCGTTCTACAAGCTTGAAAATTCCCTTATGATAGAAGTCCGTTCCAGCTGCTCGAAGACACTGATGCACTGCTTTCCGAATGTCCTCCAGCGTCTCGTAGCGTTGGCCTCTCATCTGCTCCTTCACAGAACCGAAAAGATGGTAGTTGGAGTGTGCCAAATCGGGACTATAGGGAGGATGTGGAAGAGTTTCCCACCCAAATGTCCTGATCTTCCCCACAGTGGCACGAGCAGTGTGAGAACGCGCGTTATCGTGTTCCAGAATGATCTTCCTTCCAGGGCGTTTGTCGTGCAATGCACGACGGAGCTTCACAAGTGTCTGGATATAGCGGGTAGCATTTATGGTTTGTCCAGGTTCAAGAAATTCAACCACAATGCAACCTTGCTCAACCCAGAAGACGCTGCCCATAACTTTCCCAACAGATTGCACTGTCTTCGCTTTTTTCTTTGATGGCGAATTCAAGTGGTGCCATTCCATACTCTAGCGTTTTGTTTCAGGCTCGTAGAAATGAAACTAGCTTTCGTCACCTGTCACAATACTTGTCAAAAAATCATCACCTTCATTTCGAAATCTCTGAAGAAGGTTATGGGTGATGGTTCTTCTCTGAAGTTTGTGGTCTTCACTCAATAAACGTGGAACCCAACGGACACTAACTTTTCGGTAACCTAAGCTGTGAATCATTTCATGCACTGCACTGTGTCCTACTGCAAGTTATGTAGCGATTTCATACGCCTGTCGTCTCTAATGATCGCATCAACTCTTTCCTTGTTCCAATCCGTGGAGGCAGAGCGTGGGCGACCGCTACGAGTTTCATCTTTGATACTCGTGTTCCCATTTTTAAAATGTTTCACCCATCTCCTAACACTGCTGGCACCCATGCAGGCATCTCCGTAAGCACATTGAAGTCTTTGGTGAATATCAACAGCAGATTGTTCCTCTTTAACTAGGAATTCAATGACAGCGCGCTGTCGAAACGAAACATTGACGTCTGCCATTTTGGAAACACTGCGTGTGGCCACATGATAGACGCTATGACGCCACAAAACGGCAATGTTGTGGTATAAAGTCTGTAGATTGTGATCCTGCAGTTGTTTTTGTTACATTGTTGAAATTTTAATATTAACAATGGGTTGCTCACGACTTTCAGTTTGACCCGAGTATGTCATAGAGGAGTTATCACCATGAATGAAATGGTTCTCTTAATATCTGGCTTCCGGGCAGAGACGAGAACTTCATATTCTCGTGGATGTGACTTCTTCAAGGGCAAGGATATGTCTGTTCTTGAAGGGCAAGGATCATCCTGATTCTTTTTTTAATTTCGAGAGTCAATTTCAAACCAGTTTTACTTCAATAATTTTGAATACAACAAATTCCCTCCTTACAGATATATTGAAATTACGTTTCTTTCGAGCTTGCACAGGAAATGACTTATGTAGCCCTTCCAGGAACATTTAATTTTCTATATGTTACAAAGAAGACGCCTATAACTACTCTGCCCGGATAACCTTCTCGGCACATCTGCAAGAAAGACTGCGATGCAAAGAGTGATGTCACTGTAATAATTTAAATTTGACTCCACAGATTAATAACAACCCTCTGTTATAGTTTCGGTATATTATACGAGCACATTTATTCTAAAATTAGTTGATTTAATAATTTCTTAAATTTCGTTGATACTTATTTCTTGCATTATAACAGCTGCTTTCTAACCCATATAAGTTAAGTCTTATTTGTATAAGCATTCTTCATTCTCTTCACAATCCTGAAATAATACAGGAAGAATTTAAATTAAATCAAAATTGTAATCAACTGTTACAAACAAAATACCATGTCCTCAAAAACATTCCATGGATACAACCCGATACAGCGTTGAAGTTAAGTGATGGATTTATACGAAAGTGGCGTCAATAGAAAGAGAAAGTGAAATAATTTTATAATTGATATTTTGGCAGAAACAACAGATGGAAGCAAAGATAGAAGCAAAAGTATAAAAAGCACTCTTTCCAGTTATGTCGCATATCATTAGTGACAAAATAGTTGTACAATTCCAAAACACTGTGCAGACCATCACCTAAAGAAAATGAAGACTAATGTTACTTTTAATATGGCAGCAGAAGATTCAAATTATTGTAAAATGTTCCCTGTTCCAGCAGAAATTGAATGGTCAAATTTAATTTCCTTCATTTCACAAGGTCTATTTCGATAAAATTTTACGATTTTCCGTTTGATAAATACACGCTCAGAAATAGGGGTGAGTTCGACAGAAACCGCCCGAATGAATAACTGTCCCATAGAAAGTGAGAACAGCGCAATAAAAAGGAAGAAAGAGAAATATGTGACTACAGATTTGACAACAGGACAGAGATAATTGCAGTAAATGTGAAATTATAAGAGTTGTATTAAACATCTGTCAAACCATGAGACTGTACACCCAGTACGCCAGGTAAAGAGAAGAAGCAAAATTAAGAAAAAAGAAGTACAAGTTCCACAACCTAAAATGATTGCAGAGTACAACAAACACTGGAGTCCATAGGTTACGCCATCTCATCTGCAAGATCAAAACATACCACGAACCAAACCAATCACGCGAGTTTACATTGTGCAACAAAACATGTGAACGCTACCACATCGAACTATGCACAAACATGACAAAATCATTAAACCAATATACAAAACACATATAGTAAAATCTTATATTGACCTTAATGGTCATTTGGCTGCTATTAGAGTAATAAAAAACAAACATATGGGAGGCGGGACGCGGATAAATTTGACTATAATGTGCAAAAGTACCGTGTGAAAATTCGAGGTAAGAATTTGCACTTTCCACTTGTCACCAAGGCTGTGGATATATCATTGGTCAACGCCCAAGTCTCTACTAATTTTCTAATTAAAATATTTCTCTGCTCCAATTCAGAAGAATCGTGGCAAGGGCAATATTTTGCTCAATCATCCATTATTTCTGATCCCAAAATAGCAGGATGTCCATTATTCACAAAGGCATTAACTATGTGTGTTTCAGTAGAACTCAGGACCTCCGGGACAGGGCATATATTCAACGCACAATATTTGGTAAACAAAGAAAATGCCCTCTCTGCAAGAAAAATGTAACGAAGCAGTGCAATGTGCGACTCCATATTGTTTGTTCTTTTTTTTTGTATGACAAAAAATAAATAAAAGTGTGAAAAAGTGTGGCACCTTCCATTGAACCCCAATTGGGGATCGACTAAATATACCATTTATTTCAAGATTATTTATGTGTTTTAACTTTTATTCCTTTTTCTAGTTTACATGCCGAATAAACAACCCAGAAATAAATGCAAATCAAAGAAAAAATGGCAGTTAATGGGTTCATTTGATTTTTATTTTCACCACTTTTCGTGGTTATTTGATTTCATTTTATTGTTTTATTGTGCTTAGAAATGTGGACTTTCCTAACAATAATTTTAAAAGAAGGCACTGACAAAGAGAGTAGAAGTCCGGAGTCGAATATAAAACTACACAATTGTGATAACTAAATTTCCAGGGGATTCTAAGGTTGTCGATACCATAAACAGTGAATAATTTCCGACCAAGCATAATTTTTTCTAACCTGGATGCAACGTTAGTCTCGTAATTGTTAATTGTAGAAAATTGAATACATTTTTGCTGGAATTACGCAAGTACTAACATTCAGTGAGCACCAACCAGAAAAAAAAATGTAAACCTGTTAAGTTCCGGACACGATTTTTTTTGCTCTCATCATTTCCAGTTCTCATCCGTACACATTTTAATATCTCTTTAGAAAAAATCGTCTAAAGTAAGAAAAAAACATAATTATGTTTTTTGCTATAAGTTTAAATTTATCAGTTAAATTTAGATAACATACATTTAAGTTGTATATGACTGAAAACACTTATTAAGCTATTAGCTATATACTTTTTATTTTGTAATATGTATGATTTTCTCAAGAAATCTGTCATTTTCAATATATGTGGTAAACACCAAATACTTTTTTTGTGGAAAGCGAAAAATTGTCTTCAAACTCAGCATGTACATATTTTGTGTTACTTAAGAATTGCATTATGTAGAACGTGGCTACATCAATTTTAAAATAGCGCACTAATATTTCGCGCATTAAAATAAATCTTACATGACCATTATAAAACGTTTCATGACTCTATTCTGATATCGAT
Organism: Diploptera punctata; assembly: GCA_030220185.1. NCBI lineage: Eukaryota > Metazoa > Arthropoda > Insecta > Blattodea > Blaberidae > Diploptera > Diploptera punctata. The sequence continues at coordinate 44,481 of JASPKZ010008129.1, forward strand.
ATTATATTCTGTATTTCACATTGCATATAACCTGAATTATGAAAATTATTCTCTTCAATTCTCGTTTACATATGTGTATTAAAGTTTTGTATTCTAAAATTTCATCACATATAATAATAATAACAATAATAATAACAATAATAATAATAATACCGGTACGTCTTTATTCAGACAGAGTTAAAGACGTAATAAGGCCTTCTGTCCCACACAATAACCACACACACACAAACACACACACACACACACACACACATATATATATATATATATATATATATATATATATATATATATATATATTCATCCATAGTAATTCTGGCCGAGGGCAGATCTTTCACTGCAATCATAGCATTTTAATGCTATGCTTTGCAGCGTTACAAGGGAATTATAGGTGAGGTAGCTTCCCGTTGCTTTCCACACCGGTCAAGGATGATGATGATGGCCGGCTGAATTTAGGGGACCCTTGGGCCCTAAGCTTCCTGACATTTGTCTTACAGGTGAGGAAAAACTCCGAAGAAAAGTCACCCAGGAGTCTGTCCCGACCGGGAATCGAACACGGGCCCGCTGCATGATAAGACAGCATGCTACCTCGAGACCACCGCCGTAGACAATTAAATAGACAGTAAAATTACAGTGTAAATTTGGTGCACATACAATATTTGATGATATAAAAAATAATAATATAATCCCAATAAGGTCCCCTGTCTAGGGAACAGATACTGATGCCTTGTAGTTAGACGTTGGCTAATCAAAGGCTAGGGAGATGAAAAACCTCGGAAACAAATAAGTTGGGTCTCCAGGTTCGGGGTTGTACCGATGAGCTAGCTCCCCCTCTTACATAAAAATCATACAATGCTAAAAGGCCCAAATAAATGAAAACCGGACAGATAAAATTACATTACAAAAGAGACAAAAAGACTCTGAATATAGGATGTTGGGATGACAAAGATCTGTTACACAAAACAAGATAATGCTCAGAATAGAACTCTGTGGCGGAGCAATATAAATTTTGGGCTGAAGGATAATTAATGTAATGTAGAATAAATTCTTAATAAAAATGATTATAACAGTAGTAATATAATAAATGTATATGTTTTATGTATGTACATATTTTCAATGCTTACACATATTTTTGTGCCTAAAATTTTATTTTCCTTCTCCACTCGTCCATATTAATCACCCCATTTCGTTATGTCCTCTTGTACTCATTTCAGATCTTATATCTTGCATCCATGAATTTCGATGTAATCCTTCCTCTCTATTTTCAGGTGGACACCATTACATTGTTATTAATATATATATATATATATATATATATGACTGAAAAGAAAAATAAATGCCTGAGTCGGGATATTTGAACCCGAATCTCTAAACTATGTACAATTAGCGCTCTAATCATCTGAGCCAGTCAGGTGTCCTAGCACAAACATTTATTTGTCTTATATATGTAGTATCCTTAATTTACACGAGAGGTAGCGGGATATCGTTCCTACTGCACCTTGTAGCTACCATAACAAGTAAGCAAATTTTAAAGTGAATATTTACTTTATAGCAGTAACGCGTGTATATTTAGATGCAAGAACACTATTTTTGACATTTGGCAATGAAGCAAAATAAGACATGAAAAGAAAAATAAATGCTGAGTCGGGATTTGAACCCGAGTCTCTAAACTCGGCACGTTTAGCGCTGCAATATATATATATATATATATATGGACTACTGTGCATTCTTAAAAATGTATAATACAGAATGAAAACAGTTTCTACATTATAAATGATGAAGTTCCAGAATAAAGACTGTAATAGAAATCAACAAAAAGTGTGAAATTTTAATGGGCGCAAAATTCATAAAAACGGTGGACTCTTACCTACAGCAAGAAATAAACTAACTACTCATTTCAAAACTTACCCTTCCCCATAAATAAAAAGGTATTAACATAGACAATGGTTCTAATAATTTAAATAAAATATTGGTCTTGTAAACCAAAAATAAGGTAATCTTTTAGAACTCCAAAGAGGAAATATATTTCTTCATAAGTCTCCAAAACTTTTCTTTTAAATAAACTACTCCTTGAAATAGTTAAATTAATTCTTTTAATTTGTAGTCTAATTCTGATATAGATATTATCTTATGCATTGAAGCATTTTTATGAATCTATTATTAGGCCTATTTGGAGTTACATAAATAAGAAATAGAAATAATAAAGGATAACGTTCAATTGCTTGCCTCAATGGAATATTGTGGGCTAAAATATAAGTAATACACATAAAATGAATATATTTAAAATGATGTTAAAAACATCATTACTTTTGGAACAGAACTTTGGCCATTAAGAACAAAAACAAACAAGTAACTTTTGGCAACGGAAATAAATTTTATACGAAGGGCAGCAAGAATTTCTAGAAGAGAAAAAAATTAGAATCTCAGTAATAAGGGAAATAATTAAGACTGAAGACACTATTTTAGATTATATTAAAACCCAGCAATTAAGATGGTATGGACATGTGCAGCGAATTGAACAGGATCGGCTACCAAAATGCGTGTTGAAATGGAAACCTGAGGGAAGACGAGGCAGAGGAAGACCTAAAATCTCCTGGAGTCAGTTAATATATTTACACATGAAGGAGATACATCTACAACCAGGAGATTGGATGGAACGATAAAATTGGTTATTAGGAATCGGACGATGTCAAAGACATTAATCAACCGATGATGCATCTATAAATGTATCCCATAAACAAATATTTCCTACGAATTCTGCTAATATATTTTATCAGAATTTTTAGTAAAAAATTCCGACTTTCTCAATGTATTTTCATATATTATACTATAAACATCTATTGTATTTATGTATGTATTTTATTATATTAATGTAATTTATATCGCGATATCTTCAAAAGTTTAATTTAATGTGTTTTTCAAAATGGTGAGTATTGAATAATCCTACATACACACAATATAATTTATTTGAACGGAAATTTGTAATGAAGGATATCTATACAATGATAATTTTATAACAGTTTTCGTCGAATGAGATTAAAATTGGAATATAAAACATAGAATGAGTGGATGTAAAAATCACAGACAGTCAATGGTTTCTCTAACGTCTGAATTTAACTAATTGGCTGCGAAACGTCGACTAGTGATTGACAGATTGATTAAAACTGGAAACGTCGGAATGAAAGATCTAAGTTTTCATGCTATTGGAATGAAATTATATTTTCAATGTAATGTGTTTTATTTTTCAACTGCTTTTCACAAGAGAAATTCCTGTTCAATTCGTTATTAAAGAGCCATAACATTAGTAATTCTGTAAAAGCAATGCAGGTCGGGTTAAACAAATTTGCCTGGACTCTATATTTGTAATTTTAATTCAATTGTCCAAATATTAAAGGTCCTTATGCCGTAGTTTTATTGAATAACAATTTTTTAGAAAACATATTTTAATGTTTGGAATAAGTGATGTAATTTTTTTCGTGGAATATAATTATTTCCAATTTCTTAATTCATTTTTTTAAGTAAAGTGATCCCACTACAGGTCTCAGGAGGCCCTTGGGGTAGTAGGAGGTTAAGGCTCCCACTTTTTATGAACAATTGGCACTTTATTTCAGCCGGGTTGTCAGCCTTGCGTGACGGCTTTACCCCAGAACAAGCGTCCGGTACTCATTTCCGTTAGAGGCTGAGTCACCCCTAGGGCCATAGTGCCGCCAGAAGGTTTGGTTTGGGTCAGTAAAAGAATCCTGACCCATTCGGCACTCGAACCCTTGACCTTCCGCCTTGTAGCGCAGTGCCTTAACCACTACGCTACGGCGAGCCCCTAGTTCAATTTATATTACCAATATAACATTTTTATTATCAAAATGAAATAAGTATTTGAACATAATTGTAAATATTCCCGCCGGATTACAATAATTTTGAATGCATTTAATCGATTTATTTTATTGGAATTAAATTAACTCTGTAAGGTGAAGATAAAGTGATCCCAATACAGGCCTTGAATCGACCTTGGGTAGTGTGATGTTAAGGTTCAGACTGTTTAGAAAATCAGTGCAAGATATCAGCCTGGTTCTCAGCCCTGTTTGACGAGCCTACTCATCCCCCGAACATATCGCACCCCGGCAAGAATAACGTCATAACTAAAAAAAAAACCTAATTTTCCAGTATAGCAAAAGAAAGTTCACTTACATCACAGTTCAAATTGTTTAGGGATAGCTCTATGTGCGAATTGGACCTTGATTCGTTAGGAATTCAGCTACTGACTTATTTTATACAGTTTAAACAAATTGTGTTGTTTTGAAATGGGGATTACCTCAAATTCGTTCAATTTTTAGTTGTGATGTTATTCTTCCGGGGTGCGATATGTCTGGTACAAATTTTCGGTTAGGGGCTGGGGGTCATGGGTTAGGGAAGTTCAAAAATCTACACTCCATCTGGATGCGAAACAAACTCGACCTTTTGGCTTGTAGGGTAGTGCCCTAACCAAGAACGTTTGACGTGCAGTATGAGAGGTGTTCAATAAACAATTTTTATTGTTTTTACAGCCGTAATTTTACTGCCGAACATTTAATTTTACGATATTTGTTAGCATAATGTGTCATGCACACATAGTGAAATTCCAGGCTGTGATTAGTATGAAAGTAGAGAACTGCCTACTGTTATCTATAGGTAGGAATCAAACTTCTTTCAAAAAACAAATAAAAAGTAAAAAGTCTTATTCTGTTCCAAGAAAAGAAGAAACTTGACTGGTATCAATTTCACCTTGACAACAAATAGCAAAGATCTCTGTGGAAATTTCCTTCATTTATAATCTCTAATGAAACAAAATATGGTTTCTTCTATTGGGAAAGTTTGATATTCATGAAATGTCTTAACAGCATATTTTTTTTAATTCAATGATCCACATTTGTTATTTCGACATTTTTTTGGTGTTCTCTCCTGGTATTGGCGTAACTGTAACCAACATCTGAGGTTGGGGCGCCTGGAATGCGGGGTTACGTTGCCCGGATAATATATTGGTGATGATGATAGTGGTGTGCCAGTAGAGTCCTTATTCATAAACGATATCAAAACGAATATGCATTATGATGTCCATATGAATTTCGAGAACTGTTTGGACTTAGAGTTTCCCGACATTTGTTTTACAAGTGAGGAAAAACCCCGAAAGAACCTCACCCAGGAAACCTGTCCCGACTGGGGATCGAACCTGGACCCAATGCAGCACGCTACATCGAGACTAACAGCATATAGTAACAGCAGACAAAATAACAACTAGGCAACTCTACAAATATGTCCTTATAACTCTGCAAACATAACAGGCGCAAAGGCATATTTCCGAGCGACAAGCTGGATGCTGCATCACAATAAAACGAGGACGCTTATTTCAAATGTTGTTGCTGAATATCTAGCAGTTATCAAAATGTAGTGTGTAACTTTCTCTCCCTATAGTCCTATTAGCCCCTTGCAACACTTTCATATTCCCTAGCCTGAAGAAGCACCTTCGTGTAAGGTTTTTCATTTTCAGAAGTAGTCCTGTAGGGTATTGAAGTGGTTTTGAAAGGTCTGTAAAAATATGTTTCAAGATTGGCAGAAACGCCGAGAATATATGCGAAGAAAAATATTTTGAGAAGATCCATAACAATATCCAGTATTTCTTTTCTACTTGTCTAGTTTAATATATAAAGGCTGATCCATGTCATTGATGGTTTACTGAATTACATAAATTTATTATGAAGTTTATCGACATAATCTTGTTGATTGTATTACACCAAAACAACGACCAAATATTAACACTGTGTATATGTGCGAGTGTGCGTGTGTGCATGTGTGCGTGTGTGTGCGTGTGTGTGCGTGTGTGTGTGTGTGTGTGTGTGTGTGTGTGTGTGTGTGTGTGTGTGTGTGTGTGTGTGTGTGTGTGTGTGTGTGTGTGTGTGTGTGTAAAATTAATTTACATGTTTTTAAATAGGTTAACAAACAATGTTTTGTGACCCTTCAGAGGGGATTCATGGAAAAGCAGTTACTTTGCCAGTTTAATTTATAAGGCTATATACGAAATTTATGAGGATAATTACATACAGTTAAGATCGAAAGTAACATCTCTGAATGCAGACCAATTAATTAAGGAGTTAGACAAGGATTTGGTTTTTCACCAATGCTCTTCATCATATATATGAACTCAATCATTAAAGAATGAAGACTTCAACCACATGGAAGTATATCACTTAATAGATCACATATTTTAGACACCCTATTATTTGCAAATGACCTTGTGATTATAGAGAATTCAGAAGATGACCTACAACGTTCAGTTCACTCTTTTTACCAAATTTAAATAAACTCCTACATGGAAATCTCAACAGAAAAATCTAAGGTCATGACTTTCCTAGAAAAAAACCCAGTTCGCAGTAAAATTATTATTAATAATAAAATATTAGTGCAAACTAACACATTTAACTACCTCGGATACCAAGTTACATAGGAAGAGGAAAACGATTTTAGTAAAAAAAATAAAATTTAACAGATTAACAGCAATTATAAATAATATTTTCAAGCCAAACACAGTACAGCAACACACACAAACTAGAATTTATAAAACACTGGTCAGACCCATATTATGTTACGGCAGTGAGGCCTGGACGATTCGCAGTGTTGATGAACAAAGACTAACTGCGGCAGAAATGAAATTTATGAGACGTACTGGAGGTTACTTAAGAACAGATCTTAAAAGGAACTCTATGATTCTCAAACAATAACAAACAGGATCAATCATGCAATATGTACAAAAATATAGAAACAACGGGAAATTTCACGTAAGAAGAATGAGCTGAACAAGAATACCACGTTAAATCTTAAATTACCAGCCACCAGGCAAGGGATCCTTGGACAGACCCTTCAAACGTTGGATTGAGACCGTAACAGACACTTACGTCTATCACATGAAAGAAAGAAGAAAAATAATGTATATATTGTACTGTCATTTACAAGCCAAATATTGTATTGTTCCTAATTTTTTTTCAGTTTCGTACTAGTGAAGCAATGTTTGTACTTGAGGATAATTCTACAACAGAAATAATTTTCTCCCACTACTCTTACTTTTATTGGAAATAAACTCATTTGATTATTTATATTACATCTCCTATTTTGTAGATTATTTTATTTCATAAAGAGATATCCATCAAAAATAAGTTGGTAAATGTACGTGGTGAATCACAAATATGGTTATACGTTTGATCGCGTTGTGTGATGAAAGTATTACCATTACAGGAAATATTAAATGAATGTTGGAAAGCAATTATTCAAATTACAACAATGGAATAAAACAAAACAGTGTAGAACTTACGTAATTAGTCAAAATGGCGTTGAATATGCAACAGCAAATTACAATTGCTGCATGGGCAATAACGTATGCTAATGATCTTGGGGTTACATGACGGGCAAGACGTGAGTTTAACGTAGCATTGCAGCCGTCGACTGTGGGGAAGTGGAGAAAACGACTGCTGGAAACGGGAAGGATACAGAAAATCAAACCTCCTGAAAGGCCTCGCATTAGCACGGATGCAGAAACAACTAAGAGAATTGTTGAGGCGTTCGACGCTAGCCCACAAAAATCAACCCGTCAAGCGGCACGTGAGCAGTGATTAGTTTTGTTTTGTTTTATTGTTGTAACTTGAAGGATTCCCTTTCCAATCATAACATCATATTTCCTTTAATATTAGTATTTTCGTCACAAAATGCGATCAAACGTATAGCCATATTTCTGAATCACTCTATATATATATATATATATATATATATATATGTATATATATATATATATATATATGGCAAATTGTAGGTTATTTATGATTTCGACACTCTCATTAAATATTACATTTATTTACAGTCGCTAAATAATTAATCATTTATGTACAGCTTCCAGAAAATTCCGAAAGAATATAACTTTTGACGAAAAATAATGTTAAGATATATTTTCTCAAATTTTCACGAATTACCACTTTCTCTCAATTTTATTAAATGTAATATGTAACTTTTCATGTCGTAATATGTAACTTCCATTCCTAGTGCACAGCAATAAATTTCACAAAATCTACTATCTGAGGAATCTGTTTAAAGTAGACATCCTGCAGATACCAAAAGCAGGTGACAAGATGATCAACTGCTACAAAATTACTAAGTTGTAGGATAGACGTTATTTCATAGAGTGAAATAAACTTATATCATATAAAATTTTGTTGTGTATTAAATTATATTAAATAATAGTAATATTTTCCTAACAATTTGTAAACACTCTTATAAATGTGTTATATTATAAAAACTGATAGATTGAATGAAATAAAGAATAAGCTGAAGTAATAAATAAATAATAGTCTAAAAAACTAAACCAACACGCTTTATTAAAAAACCGAACTAAAAAATTAAAAATAATTTTAATTTTCAACACGCTTGGGATAAAATTAAAGTGGTCAACAAAAAAATCATCTCCAACACATCTAGATTAAAACTATAGTTATCAAAAGAAAGTAATTTTACCATCAAAAGCGTGGGGTGCTCTATATAAATTAATATATTTGATAATATACAGATATTGGTAAAAGTAAAGTCCCTAAGAAGAAAACGTAAAAACGATAAAAAGTACCCCACGCTTTTGATGGTAAAATTATTTTTTTTAGATAACTAGTTTTATTCTAGATGTGTTAGAGATGATTTTTTTTGTTGGCCACTTTAATTGTATCCCAAGCGTCTTGAAAATTAAAATTATTTTTCATTTTTAGTTCGGTTTTCTAATAAAGCGTGCTCTTTTAGATTTTTAAACTATTATTTATTTTTATTTTTTTAGTTTGGTTTTCTAATTAAGCGTGTTGTTTTAGTTTTTTAAACTATTATTTATTTTTTTATTTTTAGTTTAATTGTTATAAACAGGAATTCCATGAAAATTTAATTGCATAATACTCTTCTAAAAAAATCCTGCGGGCCGGATTTGATCCAGCGACCTATGGATTACTGAAATGATACACCACTACAGTCCACCGCTCTACCAACCTGAGCTCTTACAACGATTGACTAAAAGTTGATAAGTCCGCAACCTATTATACCGGTTTTTATTTTTTTGGTTTTCTGATCAGGATTTTAGAACAAAATCATGGAATTATTGCATATTCATGGGTCCTTTACAAGTATACAAAGTTTCAAGTTGATCCAATGTTTTAAGTGTGTGAAAATCGTGTTCAAAGATTCCGTTACATAGATACAGGTCCGTTACATAGATAGACAGATACAGGTCAAGCTAATATAAAGCGTGTAAAAATAGATTGTTAGAAAATGTGTATTGTTTGATAAACACCAGAGTGAGAAAACACTGCAGTTACATTTCGCAAAAATCTGCATAATTTTAACATATGCTGGCCAAAATACCGCTATTTTAACAGTTATTACTGCCAAATATTATCGCTCTGTTTTAACACAGACCATAAATTGTCAAAAAATAAGCTTGCAACTCACCAATGTTCATTATTCCACAAATTTAGTATAATGGTATCTTAATATGCATCGGTTATACGCCCTCTCATACAATTTACCTGTATGATTTAAAGGCACCAATAAACGTTACGAGGATTGTAGATCGGAAATAATAAATTTGCAATTTAACCACATTCTCCTACTCAAAGTATGTTGATGTAATTTGTTATAAAAATAATGTGTTATTATTACGTTAGAAACTCAGAATGTTTCCTCCCTCCAGTTATCGGAATACTATCGATTAGAAGTGGAGACATGGAAGACCTAGACACCAGAATAGTACCGACTAAGAAATGAGATGTGGAGGACCTAGCCAGGAATACCACCAACTAGGAAAGGAGATATGGACGACCTAACAAGCGAACTAGATAGTGATGGAAAAATGAACTTACAGCCTGTTCCTGAAGATAGAATAAATATAGTTAATTTTTGTGACCATTATTTTGAATAGATTTCTTTTTAATAATAAATCCCCAAACGCCTGTTCCCAGTTTCATATTGCAGTAAGAAAAATGGAATATTCGAAGGTCATACCAGACTAGTTATTTGTATAAATTATCCTCTACTTATTGAAAATGTAGTCCACCGCTGTGGTATCGAGCTGTCACGTAGTTGGCCCGGGTTCGATTCCCGGTCGGGACAAACTTCCTGGGTGACGTTTTTTCCTCACTTGTACAACAAATTGAGGCCCGAAAGGTCCACGATCATCATCTGGCCATTATCACCACAATCATCATTATCATCTTTTATGGGTGTGCAATGCAACGGGAAACTAGCACACCAATAATTCCCTAGTAAAGCTGCAAAACAGCATGAAAATTCTATTATTGCAGTAAAAGACTTGCCCCAGGGCAGAATACTATGAAATAGAATAAAATATTAAAAATGTAGTCCATAACTAAATATTGTATAAATCGCTCTGATAAAAAATCCTAATAAGATTATTCATTAGCCAAGAAATTTATTCAAATAAATAGTATGTTTTTCACAACAAGCGTAGCTTTAGAAGCAACAGACACTCAGAGTTTCGTTCAAAAGTTTGTATACAAGTTTTTTCAAAATTACTGAATTGATGACACCAGTTAAAAGCACTATCGCATTAAACGGTTACAATAAAATCAAAGAGAACTGACTGCAAAAATGTTTATTTGGCGATGTTTGGAATTTATGATTGTGCGTATTGACGAGATAATTAAAGAAATATCATCTGAAACTGAAGAATTGAGAGAAAAGTAGGAGATTGTTATATAAAATGTGATGCGAGACGAATAGTTCTCATTCACTCGTATTATTTCTAATCTGAATTGCCCGGCTATCGATGTGAATAATAACCCTGACTGATTGAAATATTCATTCTCATTCGGCGTTCTTCGTGTGGATTCGTAGCAGCGGAATAATACGGTAAAAGCTCCATATTCGCGATTCCCTTAATCGCGAGTTAAAACATTACGACACAGTTCCTGCATTCGCAGCTAAAAAATATTTATTCGCGCATCCAGTCGGCATACTCCGTATTAGAAGGATTAGTGTCCTTTATTAACGCAACTTTTTTATTGCAGGCACGTGCCAAGGCGGCTTTTACAAAGAGTGATTCAAATCGAATGAACAAATTATAATATCAAAGTAAAACAAACCTTATTGTGACTAAGCCTGAAGTTCGTTGTTAAAAGCCGCCGCCGCGGTACTTATAATTTTGATAAGATAACACGTGTCTCTTCCGCTATCTCCTCATTTTGTGACTCGTGAATTTATTGATGATTTGGAAATCACTCTTGACATTACTTATGATAAATAAACTTTACCTGTAAATGTAACCTAAGTGGAAGTGTGATTATATTACAAAAAGTTTAACAAAATTTATATATTAATACTCATATTAATTCCTATGTTAGTCGAAGAAAAAATCTGTAGCCCTTTTGTATTGCAAATATGCCAATAATAAAATGAAGGGAACTATGTTAAATATAAATTGCGAAACAAGTTTGTTTTCCAAATCAAATTCAAGGCCATTATAATTGAGTTTGCACATGGGTGCTACTGTAATATTTTTTTTTGTTTATATATATATATATATATAACTTGTAATTTCGAACTTGGAAAATGTAACGGGGTTTGAAATCTTTAACATATGATAATAAGCAGTGATAAGTTCTAGAAGTATTCAGTCATTTTCCATTGTTTTACATGTCATCAATTTTAGAGGGTTTTGTAACATTTATCTGTGAGAAGCACATTATGGCGTCTGATAAATGTTAATGATTATTATGCAGCCTATTTACACAAACAGTGTAACTAGATATAATTGTTTGCCCTTGTATTTGGTTCGTTGAATTATACTGCGTTATTTTCCATTGATTGCAGTGACTATGGTGATGATGAAAGATTATTATTGCATCGCGCTTGTAAATGGAGGGGAAGGTGTGGATTGATGGGTACTTCAATGTTTAATTATGTCTATCACAACTACAGCAGCATTTTCATCCCTTGCATTGTTTATTAACCCTTCTTTTTTATTGATACATTCTAAAAATTATGACATTAATAGCAAACTATAAACCCTTGGAATTATAGATACTCTCCAAAAACAAAACACCAAGAGCAACAGGCCTAGAAGTCCCTTGGCCTACCAGCCGGCTGCTAGCCTCACATCCACATCTGCTAATCATAGAGATGAACGATCATCGAGACAGTGTAGAGGTGGCATGTGGTCAGCATGTATGTTCCTCCAGCCGTTATAGCTGGTCTTCTCAACCTGGAGTTGCTACTTATTGTAGCTATCCAAATGCCTCACGATGTTGGGTGGGCACCGGTCCCATACTGGTCGAAATTCCATGAGAAAACTCCTTCCCCAATGGGACTCGAACCAGCTCAAGTCCCGTAGCTCTGCGCCAAGGCTCCTTGCCTTAACCACTGAGCTAAGCTTACAGCAATAAATGTGATAATTAAGTAAGAATTTATTGTTCAATATATTCCACTTGTCACTAGTAGAAAACTTCCTGATACAGGGCCCGTGTCCAATACTCGGCGTAGTTGAAAAAATTAATTGTTAAATGAATTAGAGTAATTTAATTATATTCGTAATATTTTCAATTTCGCGAGCAAGATGGATGGATGCTGGTGGTGTACAATTTTAATCGATAGATTGTACAGAATATTCCTACATTAAATTTCAAATCCCTCGCACATTTTATGTTGAGAAGGCATGCGCGTTATTCTTGATAGCGTTTCGTCTCACGTATGAGTATCCTTATTGCTTTTCGACAGGGGGAAACTACGTGCCACCACCGGGTTTCATCTTTTCTCTTCTCTTCAATATTATCCCTCATACAGAAACATTTATTACACTACTATCTGCATACAATACAACAATACATCATATACGTAAATTGGTCTACCGAAGTGGTAATTAAATTGAAAATGAACCCCATTAACGCCATCCATCTGCCCAGCGTGGGACCAAACGCACCTAACATGCTCTGGGTGGCATTAGAAATACACGCACATGTATCATATATTGAAGCACTATGTAAAATTATACGCTTATCGCCAATAATTTGTTCCACGAAAACGGAGTCGGTTCCAGTGGTTAAGCTCGTTTCTGGTTTCAAGTTTTGTGGATTCAATTTCTGCCTGAATTCATTGATTTTTATATCTGTTTTACCCAGTATGGCATGGAGACTTCATATACCAAAACCAAAGAGAAAACATCCTAGATGTAATTAGGTAAAGAATATTAATCTCTATTTGAAGGAGGTATAGGGAGTTACTGGAAAACATAAGCTCAGGATACGGATATATTACATGATAATAAATGAGTTCATTATGACAAACTATTTTTGGAATAGGCCTAGTTTAGTCCATCCTTCTGGACTAGAGATTACAATGTCCTCCTCTGTTTCCAAGATTTGCGGGTTTAAATTTCGTCGGGGTCGATTGTTTTTTCAAAGAATACAATTCTGACTGCGAGTTCCTTCGGCTTGAACCAAAGCTGTGGATCCCGTGACGTAGATTTAGAATATGTAAACCTCAATTCTTATAAAGAGACCTCTGATTAAAATATCTTGTTATTTAACACGCAGATTTCATTTCCGATGCTGGTGACACGAGCTTTTAAAAAGCTCCGTTCAATATTGGAAAACGTTAAATAACTTTTAAAAAGCGCCGTTAAATAAAACACTAATGTGGAATTAAAATAAATTATAATTTTCAAATTTAGGTGTTCTATTCCCTTACAATCTTAGATCTTTAGCCAAAATAAACCATATTGACATGATGCATGTCACAAATTTGCCTCATTTGTGCTATGGTTTTTCACTATAGGGTTAATTAGTAAGATTGGTTGGAGAAAACCCTCAATGATGAGGAAAATTCTCAAAATGGATGAATGAATATTAGTTCCTAAGTGAACACGAAATATATGTTTAGCATTATTAACCACCACTAAGTACCCTTATGGTTTGTACTACACAGTACGACACATTTTTATATACGAATTAGATTTTACTGTATTATTAAGTACATAAAAAATCCGTCGCAAAGTAATAGCATTAATATAGCATATTCCTCAACAAATCAAACTTATTGCCAGATTTCCTGCTTTACGGAATACATATTTTATTTCTTAAAGAATTCATGTGTGCTTATTTTCATTCAGAGCCGCCGCCATAGGACGAACTTTCAATATTGGGTTGTGGTTAATTTTCACTGCGAATTTACCTGTTTTGCTGGTTTAAGTAATAAGTTCTTTTTAAATTCGATATAACAAGTTTCGTAGGTAGAAAACGAAAATTGCTCCCTCTACAGTGTTTAAACTGTACACAATAAAAATATGAGCTTTATGGTTAACCGGTACTCTTAACGGACAGACTTTTCTAATTAACGAATTCGCTCTCATTTTTTATACAAATACTACACACCGAGTTTCGTGGATAAAAAACAAATATCGGCCACTAGAGACAGTTTTAAATTATCATTTTTAGGAAAACCCGTAGAGAATAGGCCTAGTCCTATTAAGCTGATTTTCGGATAATACATTTCTCACTTTATTTCAATACAGTAGGACTATCTGGTGTTCCGTTAGAAAATATAAATAGCATTTCAATCGAAAACACTATTTTAAAATGTTCGCTTCCTGTTAAAACTCACAACAATGATTCGAATTTGCTAACTAATGAACTTGATTTTGATTGTCTGAATTGATTGTTATTATATGGCACATTGGGTTTTGTAACACAAATTGCGGTTGATAACGCATACGCTATATATATATTTATTTATTTATTTATTTATTTATTTATTCATTCAGAGTTCCGGGTTCGAATCCTGTCCATGCATTTATTTTTCTTATCGTGTCATATACGGTATATATATCCTACTACTCAAAAAATAGAGGAACACATGTTTAAACCAAAGTCACAGAATATTATTGAAACAATTTAATTTGGTTTAAAAATGTGTTCCTCTATTTTATGAGTAGTGTGTATACACACGCGCACACACACAGCCAGATATATATGATATGAAAATAAAAATGAATGCTTGAGTCGGGATTTGAACCCGAGTCTCTAAACTCTGTATACGTTTAGCGCTCTAACGACCTGAGCTACCCAAGTATTCCTACACAAACATAATTTTTTCTTATATATGTAGTATTCTCAGTCCACACAAGAGGTAGCGGAAAACCGTTCCGACTGACATCTTGTGACTAACATAACAGTTAAGCATTTTTTTAAATTTCTTTTCATATTATATTTGCCTTCATTGTCAAATGTAAAAAATACAGTTATAACATCTAAATATATGTATATATGTTGTGTGTGTTATTGTAATATTTTCATCGTCAGTTATGGCACATGCTAAGAAAAATCTTAAGTAAATTTTCATGCACACCCCTCACTAGCTGAATTTCTTGAGAATTCACTAGAAACGAACACGGTTTTGTTTACTGAATCTCGTCGAGTAGTTAGCACTTTTAGTGAAGACGTAAACTTCCTTTGTGATACGCTGAGCTTTCCCTCTTTAATGTGCCTTTTACTTAATTAGTAGCCAGTTAAATAATTTGTTATAGACCATGTCATGTCACAAGTCCGATGAGCATCCATTAATCACAGAGAGACGACAGGAACAAGTTTGATATACTGGTAGGCAACCATGTTTACGTCACTCCTAGGCAGCTTCATGTATTTTAATGACCGCCTACCATCTCCAAGCCTATGTTATTCCTCACTTTTTCATAACCTTCAAGTCTGCGAGATTAAATTTGCTTTATCAAGAATATTCCATACCAAACAACATTTTCATCGCATGGTATGTATCAACAACCTGAGAATATGCAGTACAAGCTAGTAACAAGTACCGCAATACAAATTTGTTCATTTCAATGATTACATATAAAACTGTCCACAAAATAAATTATCTATCTATCTATACTAGCGTAGCTGATTGTTGAGCCATAGCCTCTCCTTTATAAGGAGTTATTTATTTATGTAGCCTGGTGGAGTTAAGGCCATGTAGCGTTCTCTTCCACTCACCAGGGCAAACATATAATTACATCAGAATATAACAATCACAATTAACTCTAATATTAGATACTAAATGAAGATTTGATCTATAAGATAATAGCTATTATAATACGATCTATAATACAACCAGTTAATGATAGTCAAGATTAAGACTAAAACTAATAATAAAATGTGATAATAATAATAATAATAATAATAATAATAATAATGTTTTATTTATTCTGGCAGAGTTAAGGCCATAAGGCCTTCTCTTCCACTCAACCATCGCAAATTCAAATCATCATCATAGTACATTCACGAATTTAGGGCATTTGTTGACCTGTTTCGGCCTCAAGAGAAACACCATCCAGAAGTCATTTGAGTGGACGTCCTGGTCTTCTTCTTCTTCCTGCAGGTTGATATCTTAACATTAGTTTGGGTATTCTGTGATCTTCCATTCGATGAACATGTTGTATCCATCTTGACTCATAATCAGAAATTTTGTTTTCTAAAGATTCCATGTGTAATTCTTCTAAGATGTCTTCATTTTTTTGTGATCTAGTAGTGTGTATCCTGCAGTCCTCCGATTTGGGAAATAATATTATACACTATACTAACTATAAAGAGTTAAATCAAGCAAGATAAATTTAATTGTTGGTACACAGTCCCTATCTAATGTAGTTACTAGACCAAGTTAATTGTTAGTTACCTTATTTGCTCACACATGTCATGGATGGCATGCGGTCAAAACACCGACCCAATGAGACATCTAAAGGTACGTACACACTTGCGAGCCGCACGCGCGCACCATGTTCGTCAGATTTGGACCGGGTTTTAAGGTGCGCGCGAACGGCGCGCGCGCCGCGCGCGCGTCTCGCACCACGATCCACTCATTGTCGGTTTTTTCCACGAACACTTTGATGGTTCGCTGTTTAGATTTGGACGGGTACCTGAGAGGTTCGTTGTTTTCGGTGTGCACCTATTATTTGAGTATGGAGTGGTCAGAGGAAAACATTAAAACTTATTGATATTTATAGAAGCAAGCAATTATTGTGAGATCCTCAACATAAGGAACATTTAAAAAAATCATTGAAAGGAGATGCCTGTTTTTTTTCAATGTTATGTGTTTTTTTTTCGTGTGTACTGTAATTGTATGAATAAATTATAATTATTTAGAAAACATTATTTATTTAAGACGTTCATTTCATAATATTATGTATGAAGTATCACAAAACAATACAATATATAAACACATTTATTACTAATTATTTATTTATTTCTTCAAAGACTCCAAAGAGCAAGATTGCTCATGTTAAGGGGTAATATACAAAAAATAATGGCCATAAAACAATTAACAATAAAAACAAGAAAACAAATTCAGGCATAAGTTTAAGTAATACAAACTACTATATATATATATATATATATATATATATATATATATATACAATATTTAAACAGGATAATATTAATAATAATAAAATTAACAAAATTAACTAAGAAAGCAATGAGAAAAAATATGTTTTAATACAATTAGAAAAAAGTTTAACATTCGTGAAATGTTGATATTCAATAGTTAAGTTATTGTAACGGTTGATTAATGCATAACGAATCCCTTTTATACTTTTTTTTAGAAAGTAGTATCTTTGTGCAATAAAGTACAACCTCTAGTATAATAATCATGTACATCTTTATTAAAAATTAAGGCCATGTTATGGTGAGATAGATTCTTAATAATTTTAAACATATATATACAAACCATATATTTTTTTAAATTCCTTTAATTCTATAATATTTGAAAAAGTATAAATAAAGTCATAAGATGTAATAAGTAATAAGCGTGACCAGACGTCCCGATTTTGGCGGGACAGTCCCGATTTTTAACAATTTGTCCCGCGTCTCGCGGCATTTTTAAAAAAGTCCCTATTTTTTGGGAAAGAATGCAGGACAAGCGGGAGAACGGAAAGGGAATATACGGTTTTCGCCGCCCATGTAGCTATTTCACCAGGATATGAGTTTTATATTATTTTTGTTAATTTTGTAATGTTAAACTTTTATAATAATAAATCATTGTTGAGAACTGCTTATCAAAGTTTACATTGTTGATTCGACCACCATTGTTTGGTAAATAAAGTGCGGACATAAAAAAAATCGCAATTGAGTGTTGAGACTTCGAAAGTTATTTTATGTGAAGTATAATTTATCAAATTCTTGTGAAAAATGCATGACCTTTTAAACAACGACAGCAATCTACTTAAAAAAAATCACTCAAATGAGAAATATGCCAAAGAATAAAATAATACTGTACTATACATAATTTTGTAATGTATTACATTTGTAAATTATACTTATGTTGATATTATAATTAATATATTGTAATACTATTTTTGCGTTCTATAATTTTCCTCGCGCGATAGAGACATGGTTGGTTACACCTGCTCTGCAAAATGTCTACTGAAGGTTTGTGGGTTTCCTATGGATCGCAGGAGGTTCGTTGAAATTAATCATTTCGACGAACATAACACGCGCCGCGCGCGCGCCGTTCGTGTTCGCGGCGCGCATATGTGTACGTACCTTAATAAGAACTAAGGTATTATTAGGACGTTGATGTTGGTAAATTGCATTTAGAGGCATCTCTATTCAGACTTAAGAATCTTTTACGAACCTGAAAATCTTCAGACTCGAAACCCACAGCTTAAAGCGCCTCCCGAAGAACTTACTCCTTGGATTTTTCCGTCCTAAAAAAAAAATCCAATGACCGCGGGCGGGTTTGATCCCGCGACCCTCGGACCATAGGCAAGGAGCATAACTACTAATCTACCGCGGCCGATACAAAATAAATTAGATTCTGGCAAAAATAATACAAGATTCTGACAAATAAAAGAAGACAGGAACTGCGCAAAGTAACCGAATTCCTTATCAAATTGAATCAATGGTCCGAATTTGCTGGTTTACCGAATACATCCTTGTTTTCAAAGTACTTGCAAGTCGTATGTATCTAGTTACTTTACGAGAAATATAATACAGCCGCCGTTGAGAGAATTCTATTTAATAAAATTTTCTGTTAAATCGTCACTCCTAATAGCCAATTTCCACTGAAATTTAGATAACATCTTCTCGTTTTATTTAAATAATATATACCAATTTTCGTTCCGAAAACCAAAAAAAATTGCGGCCGCTATAGCGATTTTTTTTTTTTTCGCTTCAGTTCAACTCCACACTTATTTGTATGATTTCGCTGGTTAACGAATACACCTTACTTTTCATAATTCATTAGTATATTCCTAGTTGTTAGAGCACAAATGTATATTTTTTATCATGGACAAATTATGTGACGATATGTAGGATTGATGAACTTCTGTGGTATTAAAAAACAAATCTGTTAATAAAAACTACCTAAATTCCTGCAGAATTTTCTGAAACCAAAGGAAAAAAGACTATAAATTATGGTACAATACGAATAGTTGTAATAAATGCTGTACCAGATGAACGACTGAGCATTTTAACATAAGATACGAGCATTTTAAAATCAGAAGTAAAATACAGCTAAGCATAAGAAATAGCATAATGCAAATAGGTGACCTAATAGACGAAACTAATAACACAGATTCGACAAAGCATAGAGAAAAAAAGTAAAATAAACATTTTTAAATAAATTTAAATTTTAAAGGAACCGGAGACGAAATAATATTAAACGAAAACATATCCATCGACTTGAAACTCTCTGCAAAATCATCAAATCGCGAATGTGTTCTTGACGTACTTTGCAGATGGACAACAGTTTAAAGTTATATTTGAGGACGTTTGTTTCTCTACTAACATGTTTAGTTACCTACTGTAGATGGTAATCACAAAAATGTTTCTTACAAAGTGGATTATTCGTTTGTCTTTAATGTATCATATGCACTATACACTTATATAGGGCCTATTCTTCGAATTAGGCAACAAACACAATCCAATTTAATTCCATATCATTACTTACTTACTTACTTACTCACTGGCACTATCGAACACGTAGGTTCATGGCCGCGCGGACATAAGCTCTCCATACATCCCTATCCTGAGCTAATGCTTTCCAATCATCCCCTGTATAATCTACTTCCCTCAAATCATAGTTAATGTTGTTCTCCCACCTCATTCTTGGTCTACCAACTGGGCGTTTTCCTTCTGGCTTTCCTACAAGAAGTTTCCAGGCACGTCTTTCATTCCCCATACGTGCAACATGTCCTCCCCATCGCAGTCTACGAGACTTAACTGTTCTTATTATATCTAGCTTCCTATAAAGACCATGTAGTTCATTGTTATGTAGTCTTCTCCATTCACCTGTCTGTTCATCTCTCTTAGGTCCAAAAATTTTCCTAAGTACTTTATTCTCAAATACTTGTAATCTCCTTTCCTCCCTTAAAGTAACAGTCCATGTTTCGCACCCATATAATATAACTGCTAGAATAATAGTTATTATATATTTTCAGCTTAACGTTTTTTGAAAGGAGTTGGGACATCAAGAGTCTCTGCAATGCATAATAGCACGCATTTCCAGAATTGAGCCTATGTTTAAAATCATTTACTTCCGTAATTATTATAATTATAGATCGGAAATTGTTTCGTTTTATTATGTGACAATTTATATACAATGAAACAAACATTTCCAAATACATAACGAAATAGCTACGCAGTAACAACCAGTTAATCTGAAGATGTGGAGGAAGTAAGAACGCAAGATAAATTTATATGTGGATTTCTCAAATCAGAATATATGGACTATCTTCCATTAGGCTAGAGTGAAGTAATTAATGTGTTTGATTGAAAGAGAGGTCAGGACTTACTTGGTTTAGGTTCGGGCATGGAAATACCTCTTCACTACCAGCGATCACGATACGCGATTACGTCCAATGTGCGGCAGTTTGAAGACGATGTACGCCTACATATACTAGAATATTGTAACGATTTGGAATATTTGAGCGTCGTCGGTTGTTACCAGAAGGTTTTAAATTGACATCTTGATAGATTCGCGTGCTACCAGTTTAAAATTGGATAAACGTCGGAAGAGTTTCGGGAGAAAACGCGGAAAATAACAACACTCATTCGTGAATAAACGAATATGTAAACAAAATTTAATTATTGAAACTAAATAATTCAAGAAGGTAACTAATTAACTAACTCACTAGCATTATAGAACCCGTAGGTTCATGGCCGCACGGATATAAGCTCTCCATAAACCCCTATCCTGAGCTAATGTTTTTCAATCATTCCCTGTATAGCTAATCTATTTCCCTCAATCATGGTTAATGTTATTCTCCCACCTCATTCTTGGTCTATCAACTGGGCGTTTTTACTCTGGTTTCTACAAGAAGCTTACATGCTAATCTTTCATTCCCCATTCAATTATTCTCAAATACTAGTAATCACCTTTCCTCCCTTAAAGTAGGAGCCCATGTTTCGCATCCATATAACAGATAGAATAATAGTTTTATATATTTTCAGTTTAATGCTTTTAAAAAGGAGTTGGGACGTCAAAAATCCCTAAATTGCATAATAGTATGCATTTCTAGAATTGAGCCTATGTTTAATTTCTTTGTGCATCTCATTCCTATTTGTGATTATTGTTCCTACGTATTTGAATTAAGGTTCTTCCTCAAAATTTCCCTCATTTGTCTATAGCTGTCCATTTCCATTATATAATGTATTTCATGTGTGATCATATTTTTAGTTTTATTGATATTTACTTCCAGTCCCAATTTCTTAATGTCACTCAATATTGAGTGCGTGTTGGCCTTTAGTATCTCTTCGCTATCGCCCAAGAGTACTACATCATCAGGATAAACTAACAGCTTAAATTAATTTAACTACTTAAAATAATTGTTTAAATGAATTGGTGAAAGCCATAACGGTATAAGTTACGTTTAGATGAGAACAATTCATAATATATTTGCTGCATGTATCAACGCAATGAAATCAGTTGTATTCATACGTGTCACCAGACAGCAGTACCGATAGTATACACTTGCATTTCTCTGCCATTCCAAAATAGGAACTAATAATGCCCATGTATTTCAATTTTTACAAAAATGTTACTTATACGGTCATGATTTTCACCTATTATTTGTAATGTTATCTATTTTCTTGTTTTTTATATTATAACTAAATGGTAATTTATTATAATAATAATAATAATAATAATAATAATAATAATAATAATAATAGCTTTATTTTACCTGGCAGAGTTAAGGCCTTAAGGCCTTGTCTACCACTCAACCAGGTTTAAAAAAAAGTAAAAACAAAAAATAGTCTTAAATCTAAATTACAATATATATATATATATATATATATATATATATATAAACGATTACAAGTTATGAATACAATACAATTAATATTTATAATGTATTTTGATTTACTCTAAATTTAACGAATTAAAAATATAATATGTACAATATATATAAAAAACAGGAAAAGATTAATGACATAGTATAAAATTAAATAAATAGAGAAAAATTAATTATTAGACAACAGGTAACTGTATAAGCGTGACTTAAAGGTACCAAGTGTGCGGCAACCCCTGATATCTTGAGGAAGGAGATTCCAGGAGCGGGCAGAGGCTACTGTGAAGGAAGTAGAATAGGAGGAAGTGCTATGAAGAGGAATTGTTAGCAGACTGCTATATTGTGATCTAGTGTCAATATTGTGGTAAGAGGATAACTTCTCAAATCTAGACGCCAGGTAAGTAGGGATGTAGGAATTCAGAAGCTTGAAAAGTAGTGAAAGAGAGTGCAATTTACGTCTGTCAGTAAGACGGAGCCAAGAGAGGTTATTAAAGTGTTCGGAAATATGGTCATAACGGCGGATATTGAAAATGAATCGAACACAAGCATTATGAACACGCTGCAGTCTCTGCGACAAGTCATAGTTTAGATCATTATATATAATGTCACAATAATCGAAGTGTGGTAACACAAGATTCTGCACAAGGATTTGTTTTAACGAAACTGGGAGAAAATTCTTTAAACGTCTAAGATAATGTAAGATGGAGAAAGTCTTTTTACATATGTGTTTCACTTGTGTTTGCCAGGTTAAATTTGCGTCTAGATGTAGTCCAAGATCTATTACTGAAGAAGAATAAGGGATAATTATATTATTTATAGTAATGTTTGGTAGTGTAGATATGTCAAAGGTTGTAAGCAGTCTTTGTTGTCCCATTAGAATTACTTGTGACTTGTTAGGATTTAGATTTAGACCGATACTTGAAGACCAGTTAAAGATGGATATGAGATCGTCATTCATTTTTGTCAAGCTGTTATAGAGAGAATGAGGAGGTGTGAATGTAGGTAAATTTGGAGATCATCAGCGTAGAGGTGATAACGGCAGTGCTTTAGTACAGTTGGCAAGTCATTTATGTAGATTGAGAAAAGAAGAGGTCCGAGAACACTGCCCTGGGGGACTCCAGCCGGCACGTTGCGCCAAGACGAAGATCTAGAGTTTAATGAAACGTATTGTTGACGACCGTGCAGGTATGAGTCGAACCAGGATACAGCGCTGTCAGACAAGTGTAGGTGCTTGAGCTTTATCATAAGTAAGTCGTGGTCTACTGTGTCAAAAGCTTGCTGAAGTCAAGTAAGGTTAAAGGAGTCAATTGACGTCTGTCCACGGCTTCACGAATATCTTCAGTAATTTTTAGCAAAGCTGTGGTTGTGCTATGACCATATCTAAAGCCGGATTGATAAGGATCAAGGAGGTGATTTCTTGGAGATATTCAGTCATTTGCTTATGTACAATATGTTCCAGGGCTTTAGATAATGTCGGAAGGATGCTAATCGGTCGGTAGTCATTACAGTTAGTAGGTTGTACTTATTTTTGGTATAGGCCGAACTCTAGACTGTTTCCATACAGTAGGGAAGATAGAAGTTATAAGGGAAGCATTAAAAATATGAGTCACTGTGGGTAGTATAATGTCAATGATTTTATTTAGCATTAAAATGCTGATGTTATCTGTTCCTTGTGCATTGGATTTAATCCGCTTGAGTGCTTTTTTAACGTCTATAGGCGAAATGTCGTTAAAGTAAAATTTATCTCTTCCTATATGTGGGGATGGGGATAAGTCTTTAAGAATGTCTATTTTAGTCTTGTTGTCTGGAGGTGTCATGGGTATTGAGGTAAAATGTTCATTTAAGTCATCTACAGAAATGTCTATAGAGTCAGTTGAGGGATTCAACTGTCTAAGTCCCATTGCACGGAGATTTCGCCAAGTGTCCCGTGCACTTATTTCAGGTCCGATTATACTGTGGGCGTGTCGTAGTTTGGCATTGCGTATAGTTTTGTGTAGTTGTGTTTCTAAGTTGTTTGTACAGTTGCCAGTTCTCGTCATTTTTATGTCGTCTGTATGTTCGGTATGCTTTGTCTCGTTTTGACATAAGTTCACGTATTGAGTCATTCATCCAGGGTGCAGGGGGGCGGGAAAATCGTCGGGTTTTTACTGGTGCATGTCTATCATATAGTTGTAATATCAGTGTATTAAATGTGTCTACTTTTTCATCAACTGATCTAAGATTCCATATTGTGTACCAAGGTAGTTCTAAAGCGTCTGATTTTAGTTTAGTATCGTCTATGTTTAGTAAATTTCTGTACGTAATCAATTTAGAGCGTCTTTTAGGACATTGGAGTGAGTATTCTACGAATACAATGTCATGAGCAGATATGCCGGGTGCAGGAATTTGTCCATATGACAGTACTTTCTGTGGATGTGTAGTCACTATTAAGTCCAGTAGAGTGTCGGTAGTAGCAATATGATGTGTGGGAGAGAGAGGAACAATTGTCATATTTAAGCTTTGGAACATATTTTTAAGTTGTATGGCTGGTGAGTCAGTCTGAAGAAGATTTGTATTAAAATCGCCTGCGACAATAACGTGTTCATAATGAGGTAATGAATCGTTCAGAGCGTTTTCTAGATCCGAAAGGTGCCTTATTTTTGGAGGTTTGTATACAATGCATAAGAGACATTTTTTTTAGACTGGCTTGAATTTCTACGAATAAGAACTCGGGGCGAGCGGATTATACAGAAGGGGACTTGTGGACAATTCTTGGATTAAGCTCATTTGATATAAAGGCACAAACGCCTCCACCTCTTTTATCTATTCTGTCATTTCTGAGCAATGTATATCCGTCTAGGTGAACAAGGGACGAAGGTATGGAAGGGGTCAGCCATACGGACTGTCAACAACGCGTACAGCTTGCTGCCCGTGCAATCCATTTGTAAATGAGATTGTGCATATTGTTTTATTCAATAAAGATCTATTACCAATATTGTATTACTAATAATACAATTAAAATTATTTTAACTAAACGAATTCTAATTTTTCCTTTTCCAATATATAATGTATACTACTCCTACGAATACATCTTCTTACATTAAATTTTAATTATTTTATCAAACCTGCGAAATAAATTCCTGTGAAGAACTTGAACCTTTTCGTTTCTTGATTCATGTCTTTCGGCCTAAATGGCCGTGGTCTGGTTTTCTTAACATCAACGTTTCGTCTACTACTGCGGTAGACATCCTCAGGAGATTATGTGTGCTCTATTACCTCCTAACTCTTCAACTGTCGGCTGCAAACTACTTAAGCAAGCAAACATTTGCATTAGCGTAAACAAAATGAAACTTTAACGCGTGTAACAAAGTAGTATTTTCGTTTCTGAGAATAATGATACTAGTAGTAGTAGGAACATTGTTATAAATTAGAGCAATATTCAATTTGTTATATCGGTTATCAAATTCTAAAATGGACATTTTTTTCACATGGGGTAAAGACACTGCATTGGGTAAAAGTAGCATGAATTAACAGTAATAAAATAATCTACAGGTTTCGAATTTTATCAAATATATCGGCATTATTTGTTCCAAATAAACTGCAGCATTCTTGTTTCAAGTTTTACAAAACATTACGACGATATTTAATGTTTAATAAATTGTTGTCCACGGGGCTCAAAGTTTTTAAAACATAACCATACAATTTGAAAAATACGGTACTAGATTAGTCTCTACATTACACAAACTCAATAAAAACCCAAATCACCAATTTAAAAAAGTTAAAAGAATCGACGCATTCCAGTAGCAACGCTACCATTAATTTAATATTAAGCCTTGATAATGTTAGCGTCGCTACTGAAACGCGTTCACTCTTAACTTTTCTAATTGGTGATTTGGGTTTTTTGTATAATACAATTCTATCACCAAGATGATGCTATTTATTAAATAGTGTCTACACATTTAACATTTATAGAACAAGAAGACAGAGTTAGATGACTAATGCATTGCAATCTTCTTCTTTTTCATAATTAGTAGGATTTTCATCCTGTTTATTTCCAAAATCACTTCCTCAGAGGAAGACGTATTGGATGTGCATCCACTGTCTATCCATCTCTTGGCTGGTCTTCCTCTTGTTCTTCACCCGTTCATTGGTCTATTTTCTTTAGCTCTTTTTGCAAGTTGGTTGTCTTCCATTCTTTCTATATGAACTTTCCAATATTTTCGTCTATCTATAATAAATTTGGTATTATGTCTTCAATATGACATTTGTCCTTAATTTCTGTGTTGTGAATCTTATCAAATAATGTTTTTCCTGAATAGTTCTTAAGATCTTAATTTTACATGTGCTTATCATTTTTGTGTTGTTTTTGTTGTATCAGCCCTAGTTTCTGCCCCATATACGATAAATGGTCAAACCATCATTATATATATATATATATATATATATATATGTCTACCGCTGTGGTCTCGAGGTAACGTGTTTCCTTGTCACTCAGCGGGCCCGGGATCGATCCCTGGTCGGGGCAGTTTTCCTGGGTGAGGTTTTTATCGGGGTATTACCTCACCTGTAAGACAAATGTCAGGAAAACGCTAAAATTCAAACGGTCCCCGAAATCATATGGCCATCATCATCATCATTCTTATCATTATCATCATCATCCTTCATCGGTGTGGAAAGCAACGGGAAGCTACCACACCTACAATTCCCTAGTAAGCTGCAAGCATAGCATGAAAATGCTATGATTGCAGTGAATGAATGACCTGCCTTCGGGCATAATTACTATGGATATATATATATATATATATATATATAGATATTATAAATATATTTTTGACATTTGGCAATGAAGGCAAATATTATATGAAAAGAAAAAAGAATGCTTGAGTCGGGATTTGAACTCGAGTCTCTAAAGTCTGTACCTTTAGCGCTCTAACCAACTGAGCTACCCAAGAATTCCAATACAAGCATACAATTTAAATAAAATTAAAATTAAATAAAAATTAAATAAAATTAAATAAAATTAATTAAAATAAAAATTAAATAAAAAATAATAAAAAAAATAGCTTAACTGTTAAGTTAGCCGCGAGATGGCAGTTGGAAGAAATTTCCGCTACCTCTTGTGTGAATTGAGAATACTACATGTATAAGAAAATTGTATGCTTGTATTGGAATTCTTGGGTAGCTCAGTTGGTTAGAGCGCTAAAGGTACGGACTTTAGAGACTCGAGTTCAAATCCGACTCAAACATTCTTTTCTCTTTTCATATCATATTTGCCTTCATTGCCAAATGTCAAAAATATATTTATAACATCTATATATACAAGCGTTACTGCTATAAATTAAATATTCTCTTTAAAAATTTGCTTAACTGTTATGTTAGCCGCGAGATGGCAGTTGGAACAAATTTCCGCTACCTCTTGTGTGAATTGAGAATACTACATGTATAAGAAAATTGTATGCTTGTATTGGAATTCTTGGGTAGCTCAGTTGGTTAGAGCGCTAAAGGTACAGACTTTAGAGACTCGAGTTCAAATCCCGACTCAAGCATTCTTTTTTCTTTTCATATCATATTTGCCTTCATTGCCAAATGTCAAAAATATATTTATAATATCTATATATACAAGCTTTACTGCTATAAAGTAAATATTCTCTTTAAAAATTTGCTTAACTGTTATGTTAGCCGCTAGATGGCAGTTGAATGATATTTCCGCTACCTCTTGTGTGAATTGAGAATACTACATGTATAAGAAAATTGTATGCTTGTATTGGAATTCTTGGGTAGCTCAGTTGGTTAGAGCGCTAAAGGTACAGACTTTAGAGACCCGAGTTCAAATCCTGACTCAAGCATTCTTTTTTCTTTTCATATCATATATGCGGATTTTACTGTCTATTAACATATGTTTGTTGCGCCAAACTAAATCTTTTATATATCCTGATATTTGTTCTGCTTTGCAATGTACTTATATTTATTTTTAAAGACGAGACAGTCTAAAATTTCGGTCGAGTTAAAAAAGTTTTATTTGAATACATATAACTCTGCATTAAAGTAACAGTATTCAACAAATTCCAGTGGGCTACACACCTCATGAGGAAAGAGGGTAAATTACTTTAGCAAACAGTAGTAATTTAACTTGGATTGTCGTGCGGAAGAGAAAAATAAACTATTGAGACACTTAAATTACTGCGTCGAATTTAACAAACTTTGAAGAATTTGCATTAGTGACTCTTTTCATTCATTTTCCACAAGAGCTGTTATCTGGTAAACTACAAATTTGTTGTCGACAGACACTAGCAGGAGAAACAATGACTGTTCACAGAATTACTCTCTCTCTCTCTGTCACAGTTACTTTGTTAAACACTTGATGAACATTGCGAATTTAGTTTCAGTGCAGCACAAGTATTAATTTATAATTCATAGTTCAATATTGTGTCTTCATTGAACAGCAAATACTACTCGTGAAAATAAATTTAGCACATTCAAGTATACGTATTATTCAATGCATTTTCACGTACGTTGTTCGTAGAACACGATTATATAACTATAACCTTTGTAACAGAGATTGAATAGATCTGATGAGTATATGAATATTTTAGACCAGAGGACTTTCCTATATTCGATTCCACTTGTCAATATTTCTGTTAAAGAGAATCATTAGACCTATGGATTACTTTTTAAGAGAAATTTATTTGAATAGATAACTAATTCACTGGCACTAGTGAACCCGTAATTTCATGACTCGCGGGCATAAGCTCTCCATACATCCCTATCCTAAGCTAATGTTTTCCAAAGATTCCCTGTATAATCTACTTCCTTCAAATCTTGCTTAATGTTATTTTCCCATCTCATTCTTGGTCTACCAACTGAGCGTTTTCCCTCTGGTTTTCACCACAAGAAGCTTCTATGCACGTACTTCATTCCCCATTCGTGTCACATGTCCTGCCCACCTCAGTCTACGAGACTTAAATCTTATTATATCTAGCTTCCTATAAAGACCACGTTTTCACTATTATGTAGTCTTCTCCATTCTCCTGTCCGTTCGTCACTCTTTGGTCCAATAACTTCCCTAAAAACTTTATTTTCACATACTTTTTTTTCAATTGCCTGAGGTTTGTCTTTCGACATTCCTGGTTTCTCTCCTGGCATGGCATACTTGTAACCCACTTCTAAGATTGGAGCACCTGGAAGGCGGGGTTACGTTGCCCCGATGATATGATGGGTGATGATGATGATAAAGGTGCTCCAGGAGAGTCCCTAATCCTAAGCTTAACCTAAGGTGAATATGAATGATGATGATTGCGTTGGCCATACGATTTCCGGGACCGTTTGGGCCTTAACGTTTTCCTGACATTGGTCTTACAGGTGAGGAAAACCCCCGATAAAAACTTCACCCAGAAAAACTGTCCCGACCGGGGATCGAACCCGGGCCTGCTGCGTGACAAGGCAGCACGCTACCCCGAGACCACAGCGGTGGACATTTTCAAATACTCGTAATCTCCTTTCCTCCCATGAAGTAAGAGTCCATGTTTCACATCCATATAATATAACAGGAAGAGTAACAGTTTTATACGTTTTCGATTTAATGTTTTTTGAAATTAGTTGGGATAACAAGAGTCTCTGTATGCATAATAGCACGCATTTCCAGAATTGAGCCTATGTTTAATTTACTTGTGCGTCTCATTCTATTTGTGATGATTGTTTCTAGGTATTTGAATTCAGCCACTTCTTCAAAATTCCCCTCATTTGTCATTAGCTGTCCATTTCCATTATATAATGTATTTCTATGTGTGACAATATATTTAGTTTTCTGATATTTACTTCTAGTCCTAGTTTCTACGTATCGAAATGTCAATTTATACCATTTTGCAACTTTATTCTTGCTCAATTACCCTAAAACTGCTATATAAATGTGTAAAGCTTATCTCTAAACTTGGTAGCGTGGAAAAAGTAAATATGTCAAGAAAATGTATTATTATTATTAAATGTATTATTATTATTAAATGTATTATTATTATTAAATGTATTATTATTATTATTATTATTATTATTAAATGTATTATTATTAAATGTATTATTATTAAATGTATTATTATTAAATGTATTATTATTAAATGTATTATTATTATTATTATTATTATTATTATTATTATTATTATTATTATTATTATTATTATTATTAAAAATGGGAACTTGATATAAACAATGAGAAAACTAAATATCTGTGTATAGGAGAAGAAATGGAAAATATAAATTTCAACAATGGAGAGGAACTAAAACCTAGTATTGGATGCACTTACTTAGGAACAAAAATAAACCATTCAGGCGATAACAGAGTAGAAATTAATAATAGAATCGCTCAAACAAAACAAACAAATTCTTTAAACTCTGTTTGGTAGAGCAAAAATATTTCAAAAAATAGAAAATTACAAATATATCAAAATATAATTGAGAGCATTTTAACATATGGTGCTGAAGTCTGGCAAATTCCTGCCAGGGTAAACGAAAAGAAGTTTAAGTACAGAAATGGATATTTTAAGAAGATCAGCTGTAAAATCTAGAATGGATCGAATACGAAATAAAGAAATAAGGGAAATTATGAGAGTGTAGAAGAGGAGCCAGACATCATAGATGTTATAAAAAAGAAAAGATTTCAGTGGTATGGCCATGTCAAAAGAATGCCAGAGCAAAGATTACCTAATATTGTTATGGAATGGATCCCAATAGAAAGAAGGAAGGGATGAAAACTTGGATAGAAAGGGTACAAGCAGCTATGAATATTTGAGGATTGGAGGAAGATCAATGGATGGACAGAGAGGAACAGCGTTTGGTTTCCGAAAGACGGCGGCAGCTGCCATGATACCGGATGATGATGACGATGATTATTATTATTATTATGATGATGATGACGATGACGATGACGATGATGATGACGATGATGATGACGATGATTATTATTATTATTATTATTATTATTATTAATAATATTATTATTATTATTATTATTATTATTATTATTATTATTATTATTATTATTATTATTATTATTAATGCCATCAGCTCACATGAAATCAATATTACGAATTAGGAGATCTCGGTTTCACGAGTCCTTACCGTGAATGGAAGTTGGGATTTCATGCATATATTATTTTTGTATAATTAAATAGTTTAACTTTATGTCAATTAACTGAATCATAGAATAATAGTATATTACGAAGAGCGGTTGGAAAGTGACTTTTACAGAAGCGAGAAAATGTTTAAAAACGAGCAAAAGCGAGGTTTTTAATTTCCGAGAATTTGTAAAACACTTCACAAACGTACGTTGTACATAATTTTTTGCGGGATGGTGTTTTGAAAATAATATATAATACTAAAACAATTACATCTTTCTTTTAAATATTTGCGTTCATTATAAACAACTGACTAACGTTAAGTGTGGGCAATGTTTATTAGTTGAAACTACAGCAGGCCGTAACACCAATCAGTGATATAATGGCTCCAAGTACGTATTTTTTTATATTGTTTCAAATAAAGTTAATTTCATTTAAAATGCAGTCATTTATTTCATATAATGTATATTAACACCACATTTGAATATATTTTTGAATATACATTGTACGTAGTATACATAGAGGGCAGTGGTTTCTCTTCCCACACGTGGTTTGTAACATGTAATATTACAGGAGAGTTATTTAGGTTGGTAACCCCGAAATGTAAGAAGTTGTACTTTCAGTCATGGCCACCATTGCTGGTAAGTACGCACTATTGCGCAAAAAACAATATTACACAACATTAATTAAAATCGATATTTTTCATTATTGTGAAAATTAGGAGAAACAGAAATCGCATGTGTATGCCTAATATATTATGATGATGATAATGCGCACAAATGTTGTATATACGGTAGTCACTTACATGTGCAAAAGTTAATAACTGATATTTTTCTATTCCTGAAGATTAGGATACGAAATCTGTCACAGACATTGTCACACAGTACACACGCACTCTCATCGTCTGCCTCGTGGAATTATTTATTTATACATTTTTTGTTATGGTATCCCTGAACCGCTAGGGATGTCACGAAGTGCCGCAGATGTTGGTTTGTGCCTGTCCAGGTCCGGTTCATCAAGGCTTCCATTGTGAAGAATTCTTCCATGATAGAACCATATTATAGAATAGAAAAGTTCCTCTTTCAGACGAATATTATTTTCTACAATATAGTTGATTAGTAGATTATAATGGGTTTCTCTCATTTCCCCCCTGCCACAAATTTAATTACACCATTTCCCCATACTTATCTCATCCATTTCGTTTCATTTCGTTTAACCGCTCCTGTGATGGTGCGTCAGGGTAGATCGACCGTTATACTTATAGTTCACAGACCTCTATTAATATAGGGTCTTCATTTCATCTCAT
This sequence comes from Diploptera punctata, assembly GCA_030220185.1. Taxonomy (NCBI): domain Eukaryota; kingdom Metazoa; phylum Arthropoda; class Insecta; order Blattodea; family Blaberidae; genus Diploptera; species Diploptera punctata. The sequence continues at coordinate 77,206 of JASPKZ010008129.1, forward strand.
TTCTCGACCCGAGCCTGAGTGGGACGCGAGTTGAGGATATTTATAACAGTTTAAAATACAATCTTATCTACAAACCTACATCTTGTTATTAAGTATTACGAAATTCACCTGAACCGTGTCTTGAGAAAGCTGAAATGGAATAAGAACTGATATAAATATATGTCTAACAAGACCAAGCAACTATTGTTGCATCACCCAATGATGATTCTGAAACTGAACGAGCTCAGTAAATCAAAAGGCTCTCGCTGAATTACAAAGAACAAGCCTAACTGATACATAGAGTACCTACTAATCAATGGATTAAAAAGTAAATGAAAAGGAGAAGAGTCCAGATTCGGAACGTCTGGTCGTTCAAGTTCATAAAGTTTCAAGTGGCAATGGAACTGTTCACCTGTGTTACTCCACGGATGCCAAAATTGGGTCCTTGTGTACAGAGAGTAGAAAAATACTGAAATGTGCTTTATCCCTCCACCTCGCATATTAGAGGATAGCTGTGGTCCGATTTAAGAGCTAACGTCATTGATTGTGAATTAAAATATTTGACCTATCACTTTACTAATCTATTTCTTTTAATCAATTTAGAAATATAATGTACGGTTAAAAACTATATAATAGTTACCTTGTAGGTCCGTCTCCTCAACTTAAGTTGTTTTAAAACTCTGTACGCCTATCGGGACTAGTCCCATCATCAACAGAATGCATTAGGTCCGTACTTGTTGACCGTTGTTGAAGTACTGACTTCGTTGTGAGAATTTTGTACAGAGGATTGTGTGGGTCCCGCGCCGTAGCCGAGCGGTTAAGGTAGGAAGCCTTGGCGCAGATACGAGACTTGCGCTGGTTCGAGTCCCCATGGGGGAAGAAATTTTCTCATGGTATTTCGGCCAGTATGGGACCGGTGCCCACCCAGCATCGTGAGGCAATTGGGTATCTACAATAAGTAGCGGCTCCAGGTTGAGGAACCAGCTATAACGGCTGGGGGACTCGACATGCTAACCACATGTCACCCCTACACTGGCTGTTGATCATCTACCTCTGTGATTGACACATGTGGATGTGAAGGGCCAGCAGCCGGCTGGTAAAAGGGCAACCGCTGAAAAGTGGAAAGACCCTCAATCGGAATCGGATTGTGTGGACTGGGTGTGTATTCATTAAGAATCAGGTTGTTGTCGATTTCTCTTTGGATTGCAATTTCCTCCAGAATATTTATCTTCGTTGGAATGTTTTTCTCTATGTACTATTGTGAGGGTGTTATCGTTGTTATGCATATGGTGTCCAGCCTGAATTACATGTTTTGCGTAACACCCAGTCCACACAATCCTCTGTACAAAATTCTCACAACCAAGTCAGTACTTCAACAAGGGTCAACAAGTATGGACCTAATGCATTCTGCTGATGATGGGACTAGTCCCGAAAAGCTTAGAGAGTTTTAAAACAACTTAAGTTGAGGAGACGGACCTACACGGTAACTATTTTATAGTTTTTAACCGTACATCATATTACTATTAACTAATACCTCAACGGAAACTTATCATGAATATTACTAGTATCAATTTAGAAATATAAAACTTTAATTGTGACTAAATACATATCTGAGTAATACACACCTTACTAAAGTGATTTTTTATCGGAAATGAACTTCAGGAATGCAGTAAGGAACAGAGCTAGTAATTCACGACTCAACACCCTTTCGACTGACAGCAAGAAGTAAGTTAGATTCTCAAGTATTTGATACACTATGGCAAGAAAATCTTTCAAAGGTAGGTATACTGTAGCTTTGACAACGATATAGACCCTGCATCGCAGTGGTCTAGTGGTTATGCTGATTTCCTCTGATCACGAGGGTCGCTGGTTCAAACCCGATGGGTCGATGGATTTCTTTTAGGATGGAACAATCCAAGGAGCAAGTCCTCCGGGAGGGACGTTAAGTCGTGGGTGCCGATCTGAAGATTTTGATTCTCGTAAAGGACCTTTAATCCTGAATAAATAGGCATATAAACAGAATTTATCGACCTCAACGTCCTAGTAGTACCTTAGTAGCTGCTAGATTTCTCACTGAGTCCATGACATCTATGGGCACAATTAACATGGTCTAGTGGCTCCTGACAAAGGTGAGGCTATGGCTCAACTTTGGGCTATGCCGTTATAGATTGCATTAATAATACACGCCGGATCATATCGCGGCCATTTATATAATTTAATGAAGTTGTGAAATGCTTAATTGCATCAAATGGTTCCTGGCAATGAAATTCGAATCCAGAATTTATCTTCACGTTAAAAAAAATAAGCCAAGAAACAGCTGTCAGGTTGGTTATCATCGGGGTTAGATTCCAAACCCTCGCGAATATAGGTATGAAACTGTGCCTTGTGACCGAAATCGCTCGGTTATCGTGCAAACTCATTGAATAATATGTTTATGTAAATACAAAAGAAAGTGATAATGATAAAATAGACTGCGATAATAAATTTCCAATAATTCCATATTTACTTTGAAAAATGTACAAAACTACAAAAAATAACTCAGACATGTTATTTGACCTTAGGATACGAAGTCCAGATCTTCCGATTTCGAATATCGAATACAATATTTGATCCCACTCGTTCGTGTTTGTGTGTGTGTATGTTAAATTGAGGGAGAGTAAATTATTTACAAGAAATACCACATAACTCTACTTTATTCGATTTAATCTTCCCTTTCAAAATAGTATTTATTTACTGACTAATGCATGTATATGTTCATATTCTAAATACGAAACCTGAATCTTTGTCTCCCATTAATACAAGTAGTCTGTCCGTTCTTTATCATATGTACATATCGCTCATTTGCTGCAACAACGTCATAACTCAAAAAATGTCAATTTTGAGTTATTGGTACTACATGAAAGACAAAACTCAGTTCTATATTCCGGAAGAACGACATAAGCTATTGTATGCAATGAGTTGGTATAGTAATTTGATATTTATGACAAATACAGGCAAAGGTATGTGGATTTCAAATATTTAAATGCTTCTGAAAAACTGAATTTTTGAGTTATGACGTTGTTGCAGCAACTTAGCGATATGTTTTAACACACTGCAAGTCTACTCTGTCTGTGGTAACTAGTATCATTGGTACAATAATGTTATATGTGTTATCATTAAATTGTTAAAGAAGTTATAATCATTTTAAAGACACACAGATACTCACGCACACTAATGTATTGACTTAGGCTTTCACGGCCAGAGTTGCTATGAAGATCTTGAAGATTTTCGGGTTGTAGGCCGTGGTCTTGAGGCTTGAACTTCAAGTCTCAAGACCACGGCCTACAGCCTGGAAGTCACCATAGTCACGAAGACTAAATAAATCTTAGTGAAAATTCAAAACATAAATCTTTACTTGTGATAATATTGAGGAACAACGCCGCGAAATTTTGAAATCAAATGTTTATGATGTTAGATAGTCAGATGTCCGTCATCTCGTTTAAAAACAGTAGAAGCATTTTTATAATTCTAATTATCAAACTCCACACTGAGAATGCTCTAATAACATTAAACATCCTCTTATTTATTCATACACTTAATCTTCCAACAACAATAATACGCAGAACAAAGGCATATTATATGGTAACTTTGATATTAAACAACGGCACAAATTTAAAATTGAATAGTTGTCCCCAAAAGAGATCTAACCCACAAAAATTCGAAAGTTGAGTTTTCAGTGGAGAGTATCACAGCATGGTGCATGTAAAATTATGCATACTCTCTTCCAGACCTGTTTCATTTATTTTTAAAAGTTATCTTTCAAGCTAATAGTGATCTATATGTAACAAAACGGGGGAAGCAATTAGTCAAGCCATTAATAGCAGTGCATACAACAATTATTGTATATGTGCAAATTCATTCCACCACAGTTCCGTCAATTCTAATCAGAATTATAGAGAAACTGAGCGAATATAAGAAAGGCATAAAGAATGTAACAAAATTATATTAAAGGAAAATAAGTACTGAAAACTGATTAAGTTATATCTTTTTCTAACTGAATCAGTGTTCAATATGCATTTTCTATTATAGTTAAACATGTGTTAGATCATTTTTCTACTCTGTAAAAAAGATCATTTTGGCATTCAATTCTGTATTAAAATTGTTAATATTTAATTAGTAGCATGTTATTTTGCATTCAAATTGGCTGTATATGATTCCAATAGGGCGAGAGATTAAAAAGTATATGATATAATAAAGGTAATAGCCTCAAAATAAACATTATACTTTTTTCCCCCCAACAATTTGTAGTTTGTAGGTTAATCTCTTTTTGGGGCAACTATTCAATTATTGTACATAGAAATGAATATCTAAAGGCAGTCTACAAGAATTTCAAAACCCTGCATAATAGAATCAAACGAAATACGAATGCAAAACTAAAAGTTCGATAGATATAATTAAATTCAACCAATTAAAATTCTATTCCCTCGTAATGAGAAGTTTGGAAGATATACTATCAGGAAGACGATCAAGAGAGGCATGTATTAGAGATATCGAACATATCGCCATGCCATGCCATTTTCAAGATCTGTCACGCCTTTGAGTTGAGATACGCGTTGTTAATTACAAAGACCCTGAGAGAGACATCTTGGAATTAAAACGTTTTCAATAACATATTTTATCATGGACAAACCACGCAAAATTTATGTGACAAAAAGTTCGTACATTAACTCTCAAATTATAATAAATAAAGAAGACACATCAAAGACCAAAACTGTTTTAATAAATATAGGTATAAGAAAAGAGTCTAGTTTATCACCAACTCCTTTCAATTTACATTTTAATGACATCGTCTAAAATTGGAAAAGTAATCTTAATATATGTATAAGAACGGACCGTTTAAAAATATTAAAAGTTTTAATGTTTGCTGATGAGTGGTTATTATTCAAGAAAATTAAAATAATTTGCATAATCTTTACACCAATTAAATGAGTTATGCCAAGAATATAATTTTAAAATATTAAAAGAAAAAACAAAAATAATGACATTTTGGGGAAATGATCAAATAAGATCAAAAATGGGTATAAACAACAAACCTCTAGAACAAGTAACACATTGTAATTACTCGGGTTGTAATTTTACTATAAATACAAAACTGAAAGAGACATAATTATGAAAATGTGAAATTTCAAATGATATGCAAAAATATACATAGACCACAAAATAACAAAACAAGAAGATATACTAGATTTAAGTTTTATAAAACATTGGCAGTCCTGTATTACTTTAGGGGAGTGACGTGAGGATTGACAAAAAGTTACAAGGTAGAATACAAAGCGTAGAAATGAGCTTCCTTAGAAGAACAAAAGGCTGCACAAGATAAAGAATGAAGATATAAGAACAGAGTTAAATATACCTCTATTGAAAGATAAAACCAAAGAATATGGAGATAAATGGTTTAGACATGTTGAAAGAATGAATATAAGAAGATTATCAAAAGCAGCATTTAACTATAAGCCAAGAGGTTCAAGGAATGTAGGAAGGCCAGTGAAAAGATGGACAGTACAACCTGAGGTGGAACAGGCAATTTTCCTAGCCCGTGAAATGAAGAAGAAGAAGTATCATGGACAAAAATGAAATCCGCATAAGACTATAGAATGAATTCCCGGGTGTATAGGCGATTAATATAATGTGTATATCATGTACGCACGATCGAATGCAAATATTACTTACCTTGCTGGTATGTAAATGAGAATATGTGGTAAATAATTACTGTAGTCAAAACTCTCCTGAACTCCGGAATCATGATATTAGCAGTTTCCATGACACTCAACTTTATAGTATGCACTCAGTGTCCCAACGTCCTCTCGGCTGTTCGTTCACCGCAGTAATATGTTCTTTGTTATGACCCACGTAACTCTCATACCTAACGTAATACATTTGCAATTGAATTGGATGATTAACTGTTTCTGCACATCGATAAAACAGAATATAAAATAGAGGAATACCAAAATAGAAGCATATTAAACATAGTTCATAAATATGAAATTTTTGTGAATTGTATTACATTTAAATTGCCGTTTCTAAAATGTCAACTTTGGAAATGCAATCGAGGAGCATATTTACAATAGTAAATACATATACAAAATAAAATATACGTTTAATTTAATATATCTTAATATTAATTATTAATTTTTACAAATATATCACATGAAAGATTAAAACCATACACATATTACAATGACTAAAGCTGTTTTCCTCATATATATACTAGAAAAAAAATAATTTGAAATTTAACTTTTTTTTAATTTTAAATTAACTTTTGTTTAAACTTGACATCTGAAGATCGATAATTTTATACAAAAATATCTTGACAATCATTTTGGTCTCTCTTAATTGAAATATTAAACTATCAGTGAATTGGTTTACCTAGGAACTCTATTTGATTGTTGTTGTCTTTTCGAGTACATCCTTGAAAATATTTTCCTTTACAACTACCTGATATATTCTGAAAATATGCAAGAAGCCACGCGTTTTTTTACATTATCTTCATTTTTTATACTGACACAAATATAGCCCTTATAATGAGTGATTAACGTCGTTGGAAGTGTCTCTTTCTGTTTTATGTATTAAAGAGCGATTGTGGATGAGAAATGAATTATTTTCACATTAACATCACCTTCAATTTAACCATAAATAATAATTCTGAACAACTATATTCAATGGATGTTTCGCGTCATTAACTTACTAGCAGCGTACTTCAAATCACAAATGTATCAATCATTCGATCCAGAACTTAGAATAACCGAGGTATCATAGTATTTTAATGGAAGGTTTATGGTCTCTACTCTTCGTACGTTTTTTCTTTGGTACCAAAGAATTTTATCAGGAGGTGTAAAACTATATCCTCTGATTCGAAATTAGTGTACTACTTGCTTAAATTATTTGGATGGCTCACAAAACCACAGTTGTATACACGTCATGGTGGACATTTTTAAAATCAATCAGTTATAATATATAATCAATTGAGTTGGTGTTTACTTGTTGAAAATCCATAGTCATTAATTAAATAAAAATAAAACTTAGTTTTATTTGATTTTCATATTTATTTATTCATTTTTTTAAATGCCCCAAATTTGTCTTTCGACATTCCTGGTTTCTCTCCTGACATGACGTATTTGTAACCCACATCTGAGGTTGGGGCGCCTGGAAGGTGGGGTTACGTTGCTCCGATGATATGATGGGTGATGACGATGATAATGGTGCGCCAGGAGAGTCCCTAATCCTAAGCTTAACCTAAGATGAATATGAATGATGATGATTGCGATGGCCATATGATTTCGGGGACCGTTTGGGCCTTAAAGTTTTCCTAACATTTATCTTACAGGTGAGGAAAAACCCCGATAAAAACCTCAACCAGAAAAACTGTCCCGACCGGGGATCGAACCCGGGTCCGATGCGTGACAAGGCAGCACGCTACCCCGAGACCACAGTATTCATATTTATTAATATAGTTATAATACAGTCGGGATTTTTATGTACGAAAAGTTAAGATTGCAACGTAGCATAATGAGAAGGGTAACTTATGACTGTCTTCTGTTTTGGTTTTGGATACAAACAGTTGAATAATATTATGAAAAGTAAGACTTCTGACAGTCTTTTATGTTGGTTTCACACAAACAATTGAATAATATACACTATCTGTAAACGTATATTTTATTACATACATTTTCTTACTCTATGATACAAAATAAAGTCTTACACACAAGGAACAGCCTAAACTGAGCAAATTCGTCAGCAAGTCGAATATATGACACAATTTACTGGTTTACGAAATATATATTTATTTTGTTAAATTGGAGAAATAAAATTTCTGATCTTCTTCTTCTTCTTGTGCAAAATCAAAGTTTAGGTTTATTCCTGCCTGTGACCTACAAGTGGAAATGATCTGTCCAACGGCGATGAGAAGGGACTAAGTCTCTGTTTCCTAAAGGGTGATGATTTAATAATTTTTAGTAAACGGGGCATCCTACGAACATGTTGTCTCCATTTATGTTGATGAAGCTAGACTTTCGCAGTATTTTCTCAGACACCCCCACTGAGTTCTATCATCACTCCTCATATGGTCAAAAACAATGTGAAACAAGGTGCTTGTCAACGCAGAGAAGACATTTCTTCAACCGCTTCATATTAAATTGGACTTCATGAAAAACTTTGTGTGGCCACTGAATCATGATGGTGAAGGTTTTAAGTATCTGCAAGAGAAGGTTGGGAGAACGAAGATAGATGCAAAGTTGAAGGCAGGAATTTTCATTGGACCAGATATTCGACAGTTGATGTGTGACACGATGTTCAGGACAAAACTAAATGCTCTTGAACTCCAAGCTTGCGATTCATTCGTACTTGTGGCAACAAGATTTTTAGGAAATTACCGAGATGAAAAATATGCTGAGCTAGTGCATAACAAGCTTAGGGCATTTCAGAGTCCGGGTTGTCGCATGTCTTCAAAAATGCACTTTTTAAATTCTCATCTCGACTTGTTTCCTACAAATCTCGGGGCTGTAAGTGATTAACATGGTGAGAGATTCCATCAGGTCATATCAACGATGGAATCCAGGTACCAGGGTCAATATGGCTCGAGGATGATGAGTGATTTCTGCTGGTTTCTACAGCGATCAACTACATTCCAACGTAAGCGGAAAAGCAAAGGCCCTAAACACTTTTAATAGATGTTCAAGTGCTTACTACTAATTGTATCTGTATATATTCTTATAGATTTATTTAAAGTAATACAATTTACAATATATATATATATATATATATATATATATATATATATAAGATAAACTCAATTTATACCACTATCGTTACGATAAATGACTATAACTAAATGACTTGAATAGTAAGATTTCCGATTACTTTTAGAGTCCCATAACTCAAAACCGTGACGTGCTATGCTAAATCTGATTACAGATCTCTAATCAGCGCATTACGTTCAGTATAAAACAACCTGAATTTCCTCAGTAGCAAACAAAAATTATTTTTGTAGACCAGTGAATATATCAATACTGTTCACACTGAAAAAAGTAAAACAAATAAGCGATGAATTGGAACACAGAGATTATAAAACAGTGCTAATAACTACAAACGACTGACGGTAGATAGAGTAAATAAAAATAAAAATAGAAGAAACCTGAATAAAGAATCGTCCAAGTTTATTAAACATCTAAAACAAACTGAACTAAAGTATTTCATAGGACACTTTTCCAATTGAAGGATTACTTCAATAGTATGGTATAGTTTGCAGCGAATTAAACATGGCGTATGCTAAATACAATTTTTAATTTCGGGTTTAAGGTAAACCTCCACTTCTGATTTCGGTGTTATTTGAGGAATAGCTACCTCGGTTAATTTTAATAGCATTTACTGACTTTCATTGTGAAACATCAAAAATTGCGACCGTTAGGAACATTTTTAAATTTTCGTTTGAGTTCAAACATTGGTCCAATTTGCTGGTATTCGTTACGGCTATACGTTTCTAAAATTAAATATTATATGCCAAGCTTAGTTTCAATGAAATAAATGTTGCGGTCACTGCAGCGTCCACGATATATACAGGGTGTATCAAAAAAGGATGGCGCTAACTTACATGGTTGAAAGTACACGATAATAGAAGCAACAATGTCCCAGTAAACATGGGTCCGCAAACGAGCCGTTTGCGAGATAATTACGAATCTATGGTTACAAGCCGCCACTGACGTCATTCTTTGTAACATCGTACGGTTTACTCCTTGCGCACTTGAAGCCGTCCTATGTTCTTTGTTTACAAAATTGAACATGGCTGAGAGGTGGAGTTGTAATCAAACCATACACGCATAACGTACAGGACGGATACAGTATACAGTCACAAAAGGTATCAGTTTCGTCTGAGGAGTGTCACTTGTCCTGTGTTGTAGTTACAATGGAACCATACAGTAACGAAGAGTATGCGGATATGCATTTCATGTACGGTAGGGCTAATGACAATGCACGGGAGGCTGCACGCTTGTACCAAAAAATATATCCTGATCGAAGACACCCCCAAAGTCGTACATTTACAAGGGTCCATCAGCGCCTGAGAGAAAATGGGGGTTTTGCACATGACAGAGCAGTGGGTAGGCATACTCGCTTTACGCCTGAGGTTGAGGATATGGTGTTGGAAGCAGTACAGCTCTCTCCAGGAACCTCGACGAGAAGAATTGCCACACAAGTGCCTGTACTAAGCCACAGTAGTGTATGGAGAATTTTACAGCACAATTTACTGTATCCTTACCACCTCCAAGGAGTTCAATGTCTCAATGATGCAGACTTTGTTCCTAGAGTGATGTTTTGTCAGTGGATGCAACAACAGACTGTAGTCAACTCTCGTTTCGCATGTAACATTTTATTACAGACGAAGCAGGATTCACACGCGATCGTGTTTTTAATCATCATAATATACATTTTTAGTGTAAAATAAACCCACATGCTATTCATGAGGCACCACATCAGCGCAGTTTCTCACTGAATGTGTGGTTAGGGGTACTAGGTGATCATCTCATTGGGCCACATATTCTTCCACGAAGACTTAATGGACGGAGGTACCTCAGGTTTCTGCGGCGTCATCTTCCAGGATTGCTTGAGGATGTTCCCCTTCAGCAACGTCGGAATTTGTGGTACATGCATGATGGAGCTCCGGCTCATTTTGCTGCTGCTGTCAGACGGCATCTAACGCGCAGATATGGCCAAAGATGGATAAATCGAGGCGGATCTGTACCATGGCCTCCAAGATCACCTGATCTAAATCCCTTGGATTTTTTGTGTCCGTGGTCACCTCAAAAGCGAAGTGTACAGCACGCCCGTTAACACGGTTGAAGAACTGGAGCAGAGAGCTGTACATGCTTGTCAAGAATTCAGAAATGATCCAGGGGTTTTCGAAGAATTCAACATTCATTGCAGAGACGAGCACAGTATTGCATCCAGATGCAAAGCAGGCACTTCGAACACCTCCTTTAACAGGTAACCCAAAAGTGAAGTGAACTGTGAAATGTGAACTAAATGAGATGACAAATTAATAGTAAATTCAAATTAATTTGTACTAACTAGGATGATGTTTACAATGAAGTCAGTGGCGTCTTGTAACCATACATTCGTAAATATCTCGCAAACGGCTCGTTTGTGGACTCATGTTTACTGGGACTTTGTTGCTACTATAATCGTGTACTTTCAACCATGTAAGTTTGCACCGTACTTTTTGATACACCTGTATATATATATATATATATATATATATATATATATATATATATATATATATATAAACTTGAATTTCTGAATGGGAAATATCGGGAAGATAAAAATGGAGAACTGACATTTATTAATAAAAATGGAGGTAGCACAATCGATTATTCAATATACACACAAGACATGATTCCAGTCCTAAGTAATTTCTGTGTAGTTTCCAGAATCGAATCACACCACTTCCCAAACAAATTTATTTTAAATATGAATGGTATAAGTGAGACAGTTAATGATGAGGTGGCAACAATATTGAGGCCAATTACACGTTTCAGATGGATCGAGGACTGGAGAGAAGAATTTATCACGAGTTTGGAAACGCTAATACAGGATCTGAAATTGAATGATCTTAGCGGGGAGGAAATTATTAAAACTTTGACAGAATCTTTTCAAAAAGCAGGGGAAAAATTCAAGGTTAAATGCGCAATCAACCAGAAGGACAGAGGATGGTACAATAATGCATGTAGAATGAAGAAGTAGTTTGTCGAAAGTAGTCTTTTAAAGTTTAGAAAAGAAAGCACAGATAAAACATTATGCGCCAGAGAGAAAGAAATATAAAGAATTACTGGGAGAAACAAAACTTCTTCTTCTTCTTCCTCCTTTCAAGTATTAGGCCAAGGCCTGTTACGATCCTATAGAAAATTTTCCCTCCAGCGTTTCATAGGACGGCCCAGTGATCTTCGTCCTCTTGGTATATAATTATAAACAGCTTTGGGGATCCGATTTGAACTCATTCTTTCAAGATGGTGTTTCCAATTTAGTTGGTACTGTTTAATATATTCCAAAATTGGCGTAGTCTTCAATTCTTTTAAGATATCGGTGTTCCTTTTCCGATCCCATCTGGTGTAACCCGCTGTTCTGCGCATGAATCTCATTTCACAAGCCGTTATTCTGCTTTCAAGTTTTTTTTAGTGTCCATGCCTTCCGGGAAATTCTCGTATAAGACTTGAAAGCATAATAATAGTCCCTTCGATTGGTTGCTGGCCAAAGGAAGGCAAGACCAGTGATGGGGCTGCCATCTTATAGCCTCTGGTCAGGCTTTTCTGGAGAAGAAAAGAAAATAAAGGAAAGAAGAAATGGAAGAAAGGAAAGACTCCCTAGCCCTCGGATGCCCTAATAGCGTCGGGGTCGAAAAAAACAAGAGTTAACCAAGAGAGGTTAGATAGTAAAGTTAAAAGAGTGCAAAACACAAGTAAGTGGAAGAAATGTTTTGCTCAGCTTGGGCCCCTTGTGGTCGCCATCCACATATCCCCTAGATGAGGACCCCTGAGGGAAGAAACAAAACTAGCATGGCAAAATAAGAAATCCGAAGAAAGAAGAGTCGCGACTGAAAGTGGAACATTGCGCAAATATGGAAAGCGACAAGGGAACTCAAAGTAAAGTCCATAAATCGGACAAGAATAACGCCCGGGGGATGGAGAAGTTACTTTAATAGGGTGCTGGGAAATGAGAGGTTAAGATATAATCAAGGAAATATAGTTCAGATCCCTGACCCAATTCATATTCAATTACTGGATCAGGATATTTGGAAATATGAAGTGGTTTCTTCCATTAAATATTTAAAGAATGGTAAAGCACCTGGAATTGATGGAATACCAGGGGAATTCTTGAAAAAATATGATATCCAATAAATTATTAGACGTTTTGAAAACTGCGTTCAACAAACTTTTTAATGGAGGAGATTATCCGGAAGCCTGGGCGACAGGTGTCATCCAACCGCTATACAAAGGAAAAAGTGGGGCACAGATACCAGAAAGTTATAGGGGAATTTGTCTCTTGTCAGTGTTCGGAAAAATATATTGTAAAGTAGGCCTACTTTACGAACGAATAAGACAATGGGGTAAAGAGAACTATAAGCTCTCAAATTATCAGGCAGGTTTTAGAGAAGGGTACTCCACGGTGGACAACGATTTTGTTGTGAGAACATTAATTGATGACAATCTGAAAATGAAGGGGGTAAATTATTTTGTGCATTTATTGATTTTAAGATGGCATTTGGTACTGTGGACCGAAGCGCACTTTGGGAAAAATTAAATCGGAAAGGATTGTCTCACAAAATGATACATGCTTTAATGTTAATTTATAAACATGTTAAATTTTGTATAAAAGTAGACCAAGGGCACATTATTGAGAGCAGTGAAGCAAATCGGGGAGTGAGACAAGGTTGCATTTTATCACCAATGCTATTTAATTTAATCTATTCGTTGATGATATTGTAGACGTAATGCTAGAAGGAGAAATTGAGGCTCCGGAGAAAAGAAATGTTAAAGTCCCAGTCCTGTTGTACGCAGATGATTTAATTATCTGTTCCAAGACAATCAAGGGATTGCAAAGAGGTCTTGACCTACTGGAAATATACTGTAGGAATTGGGGATTGACTGTAAATGTTAGTAAGACAAAAACAATGACCTTTAAAAATGGGACGGTTTATGGTAGAGCAGAGGAATGGAAATACAGAGATCAAGTACTTCAAAACGTGAAACATTTTGAATGGCTTGGTACGACGTTGAAAATGAACGGGAAGTGGAAAAAACATACTGATATAGCATTATTTAAAGGGAGGGGACAACTTAACAGTGTACTCGGTATTCTGGGTCGAGTGCCTGATATTCCAGTCAGCACATTAGAAAAAATGTATGGAGCGATGGTCAGGCCAGTAATGCACTATGGTAGTGAGATTTGGGGTTTCCAAAGAAAGGAAGTACTAAATAAGGTATATACGCATTTTCTAAAATATATTACAGGACTTAGTAAGGCCGTTTCTAACTGTGGAATTTTATATGAATTCGGGTCATTCCAGGACGACATTAACTGTAAAATTCGTGTACTCAAATACTGGTTGCGAGTAATCCAAGGTGAACAAACAATGCTTAGAGCAATTTGTTACGACCACCAAATTAAAAACATCTTCTTCTTCTTCTTCTTCCGAATGCAGTATTGGGTGATGATGCCCGTTCTGCGACTACAAAAACTGATCCTTCCATCGGTTGAAGGGTCTTCCGAGGTCTCTTTTGCCATTAGGGTTGAGGTGGTAAATCATCTTTGGTAAACGGGAATTTGACATTCTCTGGACGTGTTGGAACCATTTAATCTGATAATTTTGTATATGTTCAACCATTTCCCTACTATTCCACTGCATCCTTATCTCATCACTTTTCATTCTATCCCTTAATGTTACTCCAGTTAGTGATCGGAGGAATCTCATTTGTGAACTATTAATGCGGGATTTATCTTTTGCTCGAAGTGTCCAGCATTCACTTCCGTATAGTAGAGCAGGTTTGGCTATGGCATTATGAAATCTCAATTGGATTTCTTTCCTCATTTGTTTTCCAAAATTTCTCCTAATTATACCATTTAATCTGTTATATTTTTCTAAATTTGTTTCCACATCTTTTTGATTATGAAACTGTGATATATTATTACCTAAATAATTAAAGTGTGTTACTTGTTCTATTGGTTTATTATTTATTATTATTTTTACTCTCGAAAGTTCCTTTCCAGTGATTGCCATGGATTTGGTTTTATTTTCAGATATTTTCATGTTGTATTTTTCTAGGGTATTCTGCAATTTAAACACTGATCTCTGCAAATCATCTTCATTCTCCGCTAGAAGTACTTGATCATCTGCGAAGATTATTGTTTGTATTTGATTTCCTCTACATATTTTTACTCCTGGGGGGTTTAGTTTTTCCACTCCTGGACAATTTTATTTAGATATAGAATAAACAGTAATGGAGATAGTCCACATCCCTGTCTTAAACCTTGGAATTAAAAACATAGATGTTAAATTTATGGGCAGACGAGGTTAGGAGAGAACTCCAAAAGATTGGGATGGGCTGGATATGGGAAAAAGGGACTGAAAATCGCAAGAACGTGTGGAGAAAAATAAGGAGGAGTTACTTAGATATAAACCAACAAGATACTTTCGCCGAATGTACAGGAAAACGCTCACTGTGTTTACAAAGAGACCTAAAACACGTCTGGGGAAAAGAATCGTATATACTCAACCTAGGATATAAGGAGAGATTAGGGCTTGCTTGGTTTAGGCTAGGGGCATGGAAATTTCTAAAAATTAGCGACGATCACGATATGCGAATATGTCCAATGTGCGGGAACTTTGAAGATGAGGTACATATATTAGGAAAATGCAATGATTTAGAATGTTGGAGACGTCAGTTATTACCGGAAAGATTTATAAATTCAAATCGGTTAAGATTGGCATGCTACGAGTTATTGGTAAATCCAGAAATTGGATAAACCTCGGTAAATTTCTGGACAAAACGCGGAAAATAAGGACAACACTCATTAATGAATAAATATATGTTATCAAAATGCATTACCATTAATTCTTAACAGTTATATATAAATTAATTATGTATAATGCTATTGTGTTATTATTTAATTGTAATATTATTGCGTTTTCTTTATGTAATTGTAATATTATTGCCTTTTTTTGTTGTTTATTTTTCTTCACACTAGTAACAATTATTACTTTATTGTAACGGAGTGTCAACAGCACGTACAGATTACTGCCCGTGTTACCCATATTTGTAAATAATATTGTAAATATCTTAGTTTTTGTCTAATAAAGTCCTACTATATATATAGTTATGGAGAGTATAATACATATATAAGAAAAATAAGTGTTTGAATTGGATTCGCCTGGTAGTGTAATGGATATCACGCTGAGGTACAGACTCAGAGATCCGGGTTCGAATCCCGTCCAGGCATTTATTTTTCTTATCATACCATATATATATATATATATATATAGATATTATAAATATATTTTTGACATTTGGCAATGAAGGCAAATATGATATGAAAAGAAAAATGAATGCTTGAGCCGGGATTCGAACTCGAGTCTCTAAAGTAGAGACTCGAGTTCGAATCCCGACTCAAGCATTCATTTTTCTTTTCATATCATATATATATATATATATATATATATATATATATACGAAGGGCTTAGGACCGTAACATGATACGCCACATTCTGTTATGTAATGTCATTTGTTACAATGATAGCAAGTAAATGTATTGAAATATCCATAACATCATTTTTAAGTGCGCCAGTGATGAGTTAAAACATATAGACACACAATATATTAACAGTAATGCTGCCCAATTAGTATTTATAATTTCTGAAATATAAAATCCTTATATCTCAGAAATAACAACATGTGGCTTATGATGTTATTGTCCTAAGCCCTTATTGCAAACATATATATATATATATATATATATTAAGGTAATTTTGTGTGCCCACTAAATAGGATCGGCGAAGATTTGTAAAAACTTGCAAAAAATAATATCTTGGAAACGTCCTCAATAGCTTTACTGTTTCTGAATTCGTTAAAAATAATACTAACATCAACTATTATGTGAATAAGTGTAATAATAATTTGTTAATGCACTCATGTTTCTCAATACAGAATGTATATACCTCATACATGCCACGTTGGGAAATAAGTGCTCCCTAGAAGGAGTTTCTTAAACAAACTAATTTACTTACGCTTATTTACCTAAAGATGTCAATGAGTGGTCTGGTTAGCAGATTGCCTCAATGAGACATCTAGTAGGCGACTAAAGATTATGAGGAATAACTTGAGACAGCCACCTGTTTTGTTTGAGGTAGGTTACTGGAGTTGGGGGTAGGATTTGTCATTTGAAAAACAGACCCTTGCGTCAGCTGCATTCCAGCAGTGGTGTTGCAGCTATCATCAGTGTCGGACACTGTGTCAGTTTATTGGTGTTGTTTTAGTATCCAAATTGTAATATTTGTGTTTCCTTTGCGTTTTCACATTGAGTTTTTTATTATCGTCATCATCGCCACCGCCATCGCCGTCATCGTCATCAACATCGTCATTATCATTATTATCAATATCAATATCATTATCAATAGCAATATCAATATCAATATCAACATCATCATCATCATCATCAATATCATCATCATCATCATCATCATCATTATTATTAGTATTATTATTATTATTATTATTATTATTATTATTATTATTATTATTATTATTATTATTATTATTATTATTATTATTATTATTATTATTATTGTTGTTAAAAAAACATCCATTGTTGTGCTAAAGTAGTAGTCCTGTATCGCTTTCAGTTTTAAAACTGACGTTTACAGATTTTTCAAGTCATAGAAATATATAACCTCTTGCCATATTTATTAATATTTGTTTTAGTTGTTATCCTGCAAATGAGCGTTGGAACAAAAGGGAAAGTTTGTTCAGTTGGAAGGAAGAGAAATTATAATAATTGTATTCACGTAGACTTTCACGGCCGGAGTTGCTATGATGATCTTGAAGAAGATTTTCGGGCTGTAGGCCGTGGTCGTGAGGCTTGTAGTTCCCCGACGTTTCGCCAGAGACTGCGTCTAGCTTCCTCCCTATATATACAGCGGACAGAATTGCCAGTCTCAAGACAACCCTTGAGGATGCCAGACGCAGTCTCTGGCGAAACGTCGGGGAACTACAAGCCTCACGACCATGGCCTACAGCCTGAAAATCTTCTTCAAGATCATCATTATAATAATTGTTTATAAGTTTTCACCGATGAATTTGATGCCTTAAGAGATGGAAAACCTATAAAATCAGTTGCTGACGTCATGAAGAGATCTACAACTGCAACGTGGAATATCTCGCGCAAGCGTATACAGAATGTTAAATCGAACGAAGAAATCACGGAAAACAAAATTAAAACCCGTGACAAAAAAAAAGGCCTAACACCATACCAAGAAAAATCAAAATAGATTCGTTTGCAGCAGTTGCTATGTAATTAATTTGTTCTTTATATAAAACAAAGTTTTGTACCTAGTTTATCCGACATAAATAAAGCTCTCATGGAGGCTAAATTATTTGAGGGTAGCATATGGATTGTACGACAGGTATTAGAAAGTCTAAATTTTCGTTACACTAAAAACATTTTTGGAAGAAATTTTTAATGGAAAACCCAGATATTGTTTCCAAGAGATTTTATTTATTTATTTAATTATTTAATTTATTTAATTTACTATGGAAAATTTGGGAATTGAGAGAGAGTGTCCGACCTATCATTTATAGGCCTATGGACGAAACATGAACTGAACCATATTACAGTAATTTGTGGTTACAACAAAAATCCGACGGCGAAGTTGAGCCAGTTGTGAATGTACCCATAGTTAAAGCATAACGGTTAATCATCATACATGCAGGTTGTTCTGAAGAATTTATTCAAAACGCTCTCCCGTGTTTCCAGTCTAAATCAACGAAGGACTACCATGAGGAGAAGAACGCCTCCGTTTTCAAATATTTGTTTGTAAACAAGCTTCTACCACAACATTGCGTTACAGTAATGGATAACGCGTCCTATCATTCAGTGGAACTAAATAAGGTTTCATATAATCAACTCTTAAAAATAGACATGCAGAAATGGTTACGGGAACATGATATTGAATATGACTCACAAGCCACGAAGATTGTGCTGTATGTGATTATAAAATTAAAAAAAATGTAGATTTAGAACATATGAAATGACACAATTACCGAGTTAGAAATGCATACTGTTATCCGTCTCTACTGCAACTTCAACGCGTAAGAATTAGTTTGGGCCGAAGTAAAGAATGATATGGCAAAACACAACTTAACATTCAAATCCAGTAAGATAAAACATTTCTTTGAAAATCTTTGTCGAAAGTGACACCAGAAAATTGGAAAATGGCATGTAAATATGTAAAAGAAGAGGAACAGTTTACTGAGAAAATGACGGTTTAATGGACGAAGTGGTCGACGGACTTGTTATCAACCTACAAGAAACGAATAGCGAGAATGAAGGATGTAAAGAGGCCG
Organism: Diploptera punctata; assembly: GCA_030220185.1. NCBI lineage: Eukaryota > Metazoa > Arthropoda > Insecta > Blattodea > Blaberidae > Diploptera > Diploptera punctata. The sequence goes on from JASPKZ010008129.1 coordinate 96,327, forward strand.
CCGCTGATTCTCTTCTGGATATGGAAGGTATTATACCAACGCCATCGAGCACGTAAGCAGCCCTTATGCGAAAGAGAGACTGAGTACATGCTGCTCTTTCTTTAAAAATCAAGTTGTTCCTTTTAGACAATATATTACTTACAGGGGAAGAGTACCTTAATATAGGACAAATAGTTGTGTCTGGTCAGGAAATCACAATATGTGCATTGTAAAGAAGGGTATCAGAACAATTGATATACAAACTTTAAGGTGCAATGGACAACAGGTAGAGATGCTATAGTCCTATGCATGAGCACTTCGGTTTCCCTGTACTGGACTTGTGTAACCGGGAGATATGTACTTCTTCCGCCCCTACGAGAACATGGTGGAATTCATAATGGACACTGTGTTGGTGGAATCATACATTAACTTTTGGCACAGAATCCACTTTCTCCGTCTACAGCCTTTTGTCCTTTACCAGTTTTCAGAACCTTAATTTCGGAATCTCATCAGGTTTCCATTTTATCGATTTGACTACTCATCCTGGAAAGTAGCAAACACCTCTCTAATATTGCTTTGAATCGAGCATCCTTGTAGAAATGTGCTCACCGTGTTCACTTACAGACTTGTATACGTTTTGTCTTAACTAAACCAGAGCAATGTGTATAGTTGAGTTCCTAGTTTAGTGTTGTTTCGTTTCATTTCTCATCCATTGCACCTAAAACTTGGTGATCCTCTATTATTTCTTGTGTACTTTCAAATGGCGTATCAGGCATTGTAATGTTACGATAACTGTTCGTACCATTCCCTTGTTAGATGGATGAATATCGGTTATATTTTATAGAGATGCGTTTTTAATCAGGCTTGCTGTTATTTCACGAGCCTAAAAATTTTCAGACTTGGGATTCACCAAAGTCAATCCCGGAGTACAAGTCCCTTCACAACATATAAGTAATGATTCATGTATTTTATGTCTTTCGGGCTAAATGGCCGTGGTCTGGTTTTATTAAAACTAGACGTTTCGTCTACTACTGCGGTAGACATCCTCAGGAGATTCTGCGTGTTCTTTGACTTGTTAACTCTTCAAATGTCGGCTGCACACTGGCTGTGTGTTGGAAATCGTGTCCTTATTAAATACATTTTATAGTTGAGTATTGTGCGGAGATGTTTTCTACACGGTCAGTTACTTTGGAGCTATTTTTCTGATTGGTTATCACTGGCGTAAGTCATGGGTTTTATTCTCGTGTTATATAATGCCGGAATCCAAATGTTATTAATCTTCATAGTTTCTTTTTTTTGTTAAAGGAATTTTTGTGTTTGTAAATTTCAAGAGCCTCTCTGTGAAGTCTGGTGTAATAATGTTGTGTTTTGGACAAAACTTGTGTTTCTTCAATTGTTGTGTAAAAATGAAAGGTTAATAAATAGTAATAGTAAAACGGAAGAATAGATACGAACTAGGTTCCAGTAGCCCGAGAAACTATCTCAACGTTGTGACTTCGCCCGTGAAGAGCATTCTATTATTGTTCAAATCTTAGGTTTTATTTTATATGTGATTATTTTATGACATTAATGAGATCGCTGTGGTCTCGAGGTAGCGTACTTCCTTGTCACGCAGCGGGCCCGGGTTCGATTCCCGGTCGAGACAAGTTTCGCGGGTGATGTTTATTCGGAGTTCTTCCTCGCCTGTAAGACAAATGTAAGGAAGCTTTGTGGCCCAAATGGTCCGCGAACATCATCTAGCCATCATCTTCATCCCGATTTGGAAAGCAACGGGAAGCTACTACACCTATAATTTCCTAGTAAAGCTGCAGAGCATAGCATGAAAATATTGTAATTGCAGTGGATGACCTGCCCTAGGGCAGAATACTATAAATGCATAATAATAAATGACAAAAGAGTGTTTTTAAATGAATCTTTGAATTATTCGCTAACAAAAGGATGGAAATGTGAGTGGTACATTTTCTTCTTTACTGGCGTTACATCAGCAGGTCAGGTCTACACCACTAATTATATTTAAATCAAACAGATCAACTGAGATTCTAATTAATATGATTTCAGAATGTTTAGTTATTTACGTCGAGACACCAAGCATCCTAACATTTTTTATGTAGTGGATTCTCTGCTGTGGTCTAGTGATGACGTAGTGGTCACAGCCGCAGCGGGTTTCCGGGTTCGATCATCGATCGGAACCAGTTTCCTAGGCGAGGTTTTATTTTTTTTTTCAGAGTAAGAAACCGAAAAATTAAAGCCCTAAATAATTCTCCAATACCAGCTGTCATCACAATCATAAATAAAATAATCCCCTTGTTTAATATGAATGTACGACTGAATGGTATGCTTTGCCTCAAATGTTTGTATTATTTTGGAGGTGGTCCTGGCATTGAACTGATTGCTTATCCAGGGAGCTCTCTTTGTGTGATCAAAAATTATGTATGTTATCCTAATTAACTTACTAACTCATTGGTACCATCGAACCCGTAGGTTCATGGCCGAGTGAACATAAGCTCTATATACATCTCTATTCTCATCTTATGTTTTCCAATCATTCCCTTATAATCTACTTCCTCAAATCATGGTTAATGTTATTCTGCCACCTCGTTCTTAGTCTAGCAACTGGGCGTTTTCTCTCTGGTTTTCCTACAAGAAACTTCCATACACCCCTTTCATTTCCCAATCGTACCACGTGCCTTGCCCACTCTATCTATGACACATAATTGTTCTTATTATAATATCTGGCTTCCTATAAAGACAGTGTAGTTTACTGTTATGTAGTTTTCTCCATTCGCCTGCCTGTTCACCTCTCTTTGGTCCAAACATTTTCCTAAGAACTTTATTCTCAAATATTCGTAATCTCCTTTCCTCCCTTAAAGTAGGAGTACATGTTTCGCATCCGTATAATAGCAGTGTTTAAACTTTCCGGTTGGGCTATGGCATATAAAAGTTCGTACAAGGGTGCAGAGGTTAAAGTAAAATAAAGAATATCAGTTATGAATATACATTCAAGGATCTCAGAGGAAAAGTTGATAAATGCTAGTAATGAAAGTAGGTTGTGTCTAGTGAAGAAGTGTTTGTATCTGAGGGTTGCGATCAGTTTCTGACAACTGAATGAGGAGGGGGAGTTCGTCACATCAATCATGCTGGATATTACTTCCTCCGCATTTCAGTTCCGGTGCGGTCCTGCACGCGAACACTCCAACTTCGACTACCATTCTTCATGGTTTTTAAATAAATTAGCAACGGATAATTTCCTTTCATACATTCATACGATTGGCCATTTTAATCCCAAAAATTGACCAAACATATGTTTATTTTTACATAAATTAACACCGGTTAACTTCCTTTCATACAGTCAAAATATTGACTATTTTTTACCCAAATAAACTGACCATACATGTGTTTGTTATTATTACCGTAATCTGTCATTCAAATCCCGAATGACCAATAGCATGCGTTACGTTAAAAAAAACAAAGCAACACATTAACACTGTGGAACATTAACTGGAAATATTTTAAGAAGATTTCAGTTGCTAAGAGAATATTTTTCCCACAGGTTTGAAATGCAATATATATGTCCCTAGTACTTTTTATTACGCTATTTGTCTCTGAAAAGAGCATTGTGGTAGGAGGCTCAAACAGTTGAACATCCCCTGATTAGAGAGACAGTCTCTCATTGCTGATATTAAAAAAAGTAAAGTGATCCCACAACAGGCCCGGAGGCCTTTGGGGTAGTAGGAGGTTAAGGCTCCCACTTGTTGTAGACAATCGGCACTTTATGTCAGCCGGGTTGTCAGCCCTGCGTGACGGCCGCCTTTACCCCCCAGAACAAGCGTCCGGTACTCATTTCTGTTAGAGGCTGAGTCGACCCCAGGGCCATAGTGCCGCCAGAGGGATTGGGTCAGTTTAAAAATCCTGACCCCAACGGGACTTGAACCCTCGACTCTCCGGCTTGTAGCTCAGTGCCTTAACCACTACGCTACGGCGTGCCCCCATTGCTGATGTTACATGATGTAATATAGCATGTAATATACCAAAATTTAAAATTTTTGTTTGAATGTTCTTGTTATAATATATTGAAGAAGTTAAATAATAAATAATAGTTTTAAAAAACTAAAACAACACGTTTTGTTAGAAAACCGAACTAAAAAAATGAAAATTAATTTAAATCCCAACACGCTTGGGATAAATAATTTTACCATCAAAAGCGTGGGGTGCTCTTTACCAATTAATATATTTGGTAATAAAGAGATATTGGTAAAAGTAAAGTCTCTAAGAAGAAAACGTAAAAATCATAAAAAGCACCCCACGCTTTTGATGGTAAAATTATTTATCCCAAGCGTGTTGGAAATTAAAGTTATTTTTCATTTTTTTAGTTCGATTTTCTAACAAAGCGTGTTGTTTTAGTTTTTTTAAACTATTATTTATTTTTTAGTCTTAATATTTTACACAATAAGATAAAACTGTAAATATCTTTAAATTCGATACTATTGTAGTATGAGCTAAAAGTAATACTCTTCTAAAAAAATCCTCCCAGCCAGATTTGAACCAGCGACCTATGGATTACTGAAATTATATACCACTAGAGTTCACCGCTTTGCCAACAGAGCTCTTACAACGATTCACTAAAATGTCGACAAGTCCGCAACCTATTATACCAGTTTTCATTTTTTTTTCTGATGATTCTGGCCAGGATTTTAGAAAAAAAATATGAAATTATTGTATTGTCACGGGTCCTTTACATGTATACAAAGTTTCAAGTCGATCCAATGTCTCTAAGTGGATGAAAATCGTGTTCAAAGATTCCGTTACATAGACACAAAGACTTTTTTTTTATTATCTGACGATTCTGGCGAGGATTTTTGAAACAAATATGACAATATTGTATTGACACGGGTCCTTTATAAGTACACAACGTTTCAAGTCGATCCAATGTTTCGAAGTGGGTGAAAATCGTGTTCAAAAATTCCGTTACATGGATACAAAGAAACTTTTTTTGATTTTCTGATGATTCTGGGCAGGATTTTAGAAAATAAATATGAAATTATTGTATTGTCACGGGTCGTTTACACATATACAAAGTTTGAAGTCGATCCCATGTTTCTAAGTGGGTGAAAATCGTGTTCAAACATTCCGTTACATAGATACAAAGACACTTTTGATTTTCTGATAATTCTGGCCATGATTTTAGAAACAAAATATTAAATTATTGTATTGTCACAGGTCTTTTACAAGTATACAAAGTTTCAAGTCGAACCAATGATTTTAAGTGGGTGAAAATCGCGTTAAACGATTCAGTTACATAGATAGATAGATAGACACAGGTCAAGCTAATATAAAGCGTGTAAAAAATAATTTCCATTTTACGAGGTTCTGAGATAGAATAATAATAATAGAGTTTTCTCTTATGTTAACAGAGATATCATATTGATAATTTTATGTTTTACCCTTTTTCATAGTGCGCGTAACATTAATAAATTTCAGGATTTTTGTTACTAGAAGTAGTTTAAATAATTGAAGGCAGGCTTTCATGGCCGGGAATCATAATGTTGAGTGATTCCGGTTTATGGGGCCGTGATCCATTACTGGTGCTCCTACCAGAAGTTTTTCCCTCAATTTTACAGTCGAGCCACCGACCAGGAAACAACACCTACAAAAGTATTCGCCACTGAAGATGCCCTCCGCAGTTAATACAAAATATATACAACATTTAAAAGACAATTGCATGTCTAAAATTAAAATTGGCAGTAAATTGTCACATGGTTTTTCGATAAATAAAGGTCTTCGTCAAGGTTGTTGTCTATCACCGACTCTGTTTAAAATATATGTACATGAAATATTAAAGAATTGGAGGAGAAAATGTTCAAGCATGGGAATTCCTATTTCAAACAACAAAACTTTATACAACTTACATTTTGCAGATGATCAATTGTTAATTTCACAAGATTATGAAGATTTAGAATATATGACTAGAAAATTAATAGAAGAATATGAAAAATGGGGATTAAATTTGAACCTGAAAAAAAAACAAAATATTTATGAATTGGTGAACCAGAACAAAATTTAATTTTGGAGACTGGAGAATCAATAAATTCTTGTAGTGGGATTGTCATGAACCCAACTGGATTTATTAGGCTTAAAGGACCTTCGGGACTTGGAAAAACTGGTAGCGGTTTCCTAGCCGAGCGTTAGTATGAGGATGTACAGTTATACATGTTTAGAAATAAACAAATGGAGTCTTGTTTTAAACTATTTTATTACTAAAATATAAATAATTAGAAATCCTAAATATCTCTAGCCCTAAATCTATTCTAAGCCTATATTAAAAACTACAGTACTTTCTTGGGGAGGGTTGAGAAGGGAGTTGTGGAATTTTAAATCTAACCAAATCTACATGATTAAAAATGTTATATCCCTTAGCCAAAATATAGTATTAAAAGAGTCTACATGTTTAGACTTCTATCAGAATAGTTGAGGTAATTGATTCTTTTTCAAAAAGATCCCTGTCACATATTAAGAAAAATGGTCAATGACTTACCCTCCAGCAGTACACACACAGACAGACACGAGCCCATCACTACTCATGTGTTATATATTCAAAAAATGACCTCGAGTCACTCATAACTGTACAACCTAACATTCCAAATGAACTAAATGTAGGGATGTTTACAGTTAGCTTACACAAGACTATGTCTATCTCTATCTCAACAGACTGCAGACTTTGAATGTCTAAAGTCCATCTCAAACGAGTTTGCTCGAATAATTAAAATAATCTATAAAACAATAAAAAAATATATATAAAGAACTATGTATTTATCACATATTCCCCCCTTCTCAATCCCAAGAAAGGGTCTTTTAAGGCCCTTTTTGGGGCCGCTGAAATTGTGTACTTAGACTACGCACAAGTTTTTTAATTGATCTGGATTTTGTTTACATTGATACTACAGATTTGCTCTATCTCCTGTTCCTAAAGCTACTTAACTCTTTCTAACATATGATTCACAAACAGTAATTTTAACAGGAACAATTTTTTTTATAGTCATGAAAATTAATGTGTTCAAGTTAATTCATTTTCCCTTTACAATTAACCGCAGTTCCCTTCCTCTATATGGGACATAGACGTTTTCATACTTTAACAACCACATTTATCTGGTTTCAAATTACATCTGGAAAATGGATTAGCCTGTCACTCCGAACCTGAAACAAGAAAACATATAAAACACAATTTATCTACTCTTCTTCCTTTTCAACTGTTCCATAGTTCTGTTTTCTTCAATGCTGTTTCTTTTCCACACTGTCATTCTGAAAAAAAGAAAAATCTAAAACTTTAATTAGAGCTTATCACTTTCTTCACAACACTCGGCTTTTCCACTAGCCGCGTTCACCGAGAAACTTGAGCACTTAGTTCTTGTTTGGCGCCGCGCATGTCCGCGCTCATGCTGATCTCTTACAGCATCCCTGGTTGAATCCGATGCCTGGGACCACGTTCGATGATGGTATCTTCCTTCGGCCGGGAGAGAGCCATGCCGGATACTTGGTCTGTCCTTTGAAGTTCTCGAGACCAGCAATTTCTTTTAGGAGCCATGGATTATCCGGAGGATAGGTTTAATGGGATTTCTGTGTTTTTATCCAATTTTCTTACTGTATATTACTGGTTGGGAATTATTATATGATCCACGGACGATCAGAGGTTCGGTTTGATATGGTTAAGGTATTTGCTTGGTCTCTCATGTCGCACCGTATTGACTGGTGGACATTTCCCATGTTGAATGACTATCCCTGATGTAGTAAGTCGTACCCGCATAGACCCTGTCTTCCTCCTTTTTGTTTTTGGTATCAGCTAATCTATGTTTCGTGGTGTGGGGGATGTCCTAGGTGACTCAACATCCTTCGTCGTTTCTAGTTAGCCCAGTCGTGCTCGTAGTGTCAGATCGTGTGCGTAGTCGTTCTTCTTGTGCTGAGGGGTTTTACTTGTATACCGTTATTTTGTTTAGTTTTGTTGTTTTTTTTTCTCTTTTTTTTTGATTTTTATTTGTTTAAAACTATGGGTTTGCACTACCTTTTTCTTAATAAATTCCATATGGACTTTTAGAAATGAATCAATAGTACCTTCTGGGGTCTCAAAACCAAATCCTAGTTTCTTACTAAGAATAGTATCCCTCTTACTAAACCCCGAATCTTGAGCAACCATGTACATCTTTACTTTTATAATTTTCCTACGTTCAGTTCCTCTAAATTTACTTTTAGTTAGTCATATCTCAATGGTGCAACCAGCAAAATTGTATTTTGCATTAAACTTTAAACTGCCAACCTCGTTCCTATACAAATTTTATTCCTGTTTTATCTTTTGGCGTTGCTAGATTTTAAACTGGAAACCGGAAAGAGTGCTCTTATGCCTATCAATTTGCATAGCCTTCATCAACAAATATCAGTTCCTAAATCATCTTTTATCTTCCCTAAAACTTCAATTTGACAGTACTTCAGGTGTATATATACACATAATTTCCATAATTAGATCGGTCGATATTTTGCTGTATTTAGCAGCCCTAAATTTTGCCTAATTCTAAGGGTTTTATCTAGTCCCTTTCTCTATAATAGAGTCCTAGGTTCGACTGGGTGCGCTCGTCTTCACATCAGTCGGAAAGACATATACTACACTTATTTATCATGTAAATGCTACTTGACCAAAGCCGAATTAGTCCTTACAAACACCAATTAATACTCGTATCCTGAATTTCTGTCATCGTTACCTTAGGGTCCTGAGTTTGAGAGCATTCTTTCCTTTCTCCACTTCTGAAATAACTGCCTCTATTTCTTAACTCCTTTCCTAGTCTTAATTGTGCTTTAATTGAGATATGATTTTTAAGCTACTTGTGTCTGGACAGGGATTCAGGTTTTCATTTTTCATTGGTCTATTTTCCCGGACTATCTGATCTTACTGCTAATATATCAATCCACTTAGTTTAACCTCTGAATCCTTACTGATTCAATTTTAGAAGTCACCGTGATGTTACGTAACCTGAGTCCTTGTCCTCATTCTCCCTTCTGCTGCCGTAACTTCTGATACGGCGTGCTTTACACTCTTACCTCACCGAACTGTTTGTTTGATTGGCAAATTCTCATAGCTGATTTGTTGAACTTTTATACATTTATTTTACGTTTTGCATACTTTATTCCCTGATTGTATCTTGATCTACCTGTATTTAAATTGTTTTTCCTACTTCTTACTCCCGGGGTTTCCTTGATTTCCCATTACATACATATCATCATTTATTGGGGTTCGATTTTTCCCTTCTTCTTACTCTGAAATATTCTACCCACGTCCTACGCCTGGGTTCTCTCCTTACTTCTTCTTTCACTCGGAACTACTCCTATCTGTTCTGCTTGTATCCTAGGATTCTATTTATTTTAGACTGCTTATGCGCTTAAACTTATCTACACCACCATAGGTGTTTAACCTCTCGTTTTTATATGTCGTCTTCTTCCCTTTCCATCCTAGGTCAATCTGTTCCTCTTGGCTCTACCTGTCGATGGCACAATCGTATGTATGTGCGTTTCCCAATTTTCCTTTTGTTCCCTCTAGTGCACTAGTGTTTCCGGTGTTATTTTGCTAGTATTTGTTATTTACCCGTTAGAACCACATTCTATCTGTGCGTACGTCTTTCTTCGCGGTATTCTTTCCGCTTTCTCACCGCCGGCGCATTTCCTGGCATCATTCTCGACTCTGGATAGACCCCTGCTATCTCTTTTCGTGCTTTCCTGATTTCTTGTATATAAAGCCGGATGAGCCAGTGAAGTCGTCGCGCTGCGACCTTGCAGACAAGGAATGGGGCTCACTTCCGGAGATGTTCCATCCTTATCGACAGTGGCACGAGTTCTTCCCGACCCACCCTCTAATGTTGAGTGAGCTAGCGAGGTTGTCGCGCTGCGACCTTGAAGACAAGGAATGGGCTCACTTCCGGAGATCCACCCTAGTCGACAGTGGCACGAGTTCCTCCTAACCCACTCTCCCTAATTCTGCTGCTTCAGAATGTCCCTATCGCACTCCCGCTCGCCAGCGAAGTTTTCGCGCTGCGACCTTGTGGTCGAGGAATGGCGCTCACTTTTAGTCTTGGTGGCCCGGATCTCTCCCAGCTGCGTCCTCAAGATTTAGGGCGAGTTGGTTCCATTTTTCTCCCACAGTGGCACGAATCCTTCCTAACTCGTTCTCTGAAATCTCGATTTCGTCGTTAACCTTAGGGAGAGCCTTCTTGAGCTCATGGACGCCGCCTCATCGGAAAAGTGGATTTTATCCTAATCTTTTTGATGGGGTTCCTCTGTTGCCCTCATCACTCCCTAAACCCGGGTATCACTAATGTTTATTTCCTCGAGAATCCGTGTTCTCGTTTAATATTCGTTCTCCGATGCCTAACTCTCTACCTGCCGTTGTTCCCTGGTCCTAAACGTCAGTGCCAAGCCGGCAAGGTTTTATGGCCAGTGCCCCAGGATCACCGAGGAGGTCTGTGACTCCAGATCCTTTTATTACGGGGGTGTCCCACCTTCCGATTGCGCACTCCCTAACTCTTCCCTATTTCTCTGTCTCTCTCGTCTGTGCACTGTTTCCTCCTAAGGGTCGCTGTTCGCATCTCTATCCCAGTAGCTCTGGCATGTGCCAGGCCTCCATCAAGATAGAATGCCTCCCTTGCTTCCTATCCTAATTCTGTTACTCTTCTAACTTCTTTTGGGTTTCTGTGCGATTTCCCTAACATCGCTTAGCCAAGAATGACCTAGGTTACAGTCTATTCGCTCGTTTTATCTGAATATGGTTCCGAGTGAGTGTGGGCCAAAGTCTGGCGAGCCTTAAGGCGATCTAGTTGTCATTTACTATTTAAATAAGTTTCAAATCCCATGTGTGTGTGTCTATTCTCAACTGGTCACTAGTCCCACTGATATGCTATCAAGGTGTACAGAGGGAGAGATCCCGGCCGCAGATTCTTTCTCTGTTTCCTCCTGTAGGCACCTCAGTCAAGTGTCATGATCAGCCGAGTATAATAATTGTTGTGTAATTTCCATTAGAAATATATTCAGTGTAGCCCTTGAAATCCCAAATTTATATGATAATACTTTCCACTAGATCGATTAAGACACCCAACTATCGGTGAAGTATCCTAACCTCCATCTTCTAAATTACTATGGGAATAAATTAATTTGTTTTCGATCATTTCTGCATGTTTGTCACTCGATAATTCTGGGGAAATCTTTCAACGCTTGTCCTATTCTTCATTGCGTTTCAAAAAGTTTATAAATTTTCCTAAGTTCCCATGCCCCTCTTCCGTTCTCTTTGTAATACATTTTTTTTTTTAAACCAAGTTGGATAATGCACATCCTCCCTTCTTAATCTGAACTGTTGTCACTCCTTATTTCTTGCAATGTTAAAATAATTTCTACCCTCCGTGTTGGCATAACTGCTGGTTAATTGAACCTATCATTCGTCTTCCGCTATAGGCTTAACATACTACGTGCCTCTATCTGGACTGCTTCCACGTTATCTTCTCGCGAACTAGCCTACTACTTATCCCGGAACCCATTCACTCTTAAATGAGTCCTAATTGCTGAAAATGAGATTGTGGTTTTCCGTTATCTTTCATTTTATTCATAAACACAAGTCTTATTTCTGGTAGTTCGCTCTTATTTCATCATCATTATTAGTATGGTTTTATTAATTTACCGCGACTTATTATTATCATTATTATTATTATTATTATTATTATTATTATTATTTTATTATTATTATTGGTAGTTTTTAAGTTTACTGTGTTTCATTATTATCATTATACATTATTAATACTGGTAATTTTATTTTATTTTTATTAGTATGATCATTAAGGTTTATTGTTATTACTGATGTCTGTTATCCTTTTATTATTATTATTATTATTATTATTATCATTATTATTATTATTATTATTATTATTATTATTATTATTAATATAGTTAATATTGTTATTAGTATTATTATTATTATTATTATTATTATTATTATTATTATTATTATTATTATTATTATTATTATTATTATTATTATTATTATTATTTACTATTCGGGCGGTTTATTATTATTATATTTTTATTAAGTTTTAGGATCTTCACTAATATTAATAGTTTTATCTTCCTGGTTTTATTCGTCGATGTTTGTTTGTCACTCCTTTCACGTTGTTTACTTCCTTTACTTCTGGTATTAATTATTATTATTCAAATACTATATAAGGATTACCGCTAGTCCTATCTGGTATCTCAGTATTACGATCATTTAGACCTCTTTCCTTTTAATAATATCCGCCATCCTTTAATCTAATGATTTGTCCTATTATTAATTATTACTTTAATATAACGTTTTATGCTTATCATTATGTTATTGCAATTAGTTTTATTTATTATTATTATTATTATTGTTATCATTGTTGTTTATTTATTTTCCGTGAATTATTATTATTATGCAGTATAATTGTTAACTTCTATTGTTATTACTGATGTTTGGTATCATTGTTTATTTTCATTAATATAGTTATTAAGGTTATTATTATTATGATTATGATTATTATTAAAATACTATACCAGGATTACTGCTAGTCCTATCTAGTATCTCAGTGTTCAATATTTATCCGCAATCCCTCAATCTGATTGTTCCTCATATAATTAATCATCATCATCATGAACAAATTGGTCCTTCAATCTGAGTGTTTCTCATATAATTAATTATTACTTTAAGTATCGATATAACATCTCATGCTAATCATTTGTTATTGCAATTTGTTTATATTTATTACTGGTATTATTATTATTATTATTGTTGTTTATTAATTTTTCTGTGAATTATTATTATTATTAATTATTGTTTATTAATTTTCTGTGAATTATTATTATTATTATTATTATTATTATTATTATTATTATTGTCATGCAGTATGATAGTTAACTTTTACTGTTAATACTGATGTTTTGTTTTTTATCATTGTTTATTATTTTTTTTATTAATATAGCTATTATGGTTATTATTATTCTTATTATTATGATTATTATTTTTTTATTATCATTTCTTTCATTATTAGGTCGATTAGTTATCATGTTTTTCTTTTATAGCTCAGATTGCCCGTTGGTTATTCACTGAGTCTCGGTCATCCTCTTTTACCTCATGACCTGTCTTCGTAATCTGATGCTCCTTTATACCTGCCAAACTGCTTTATTATTAATTATTTAATTATTAATATTATTCAGTTTAGTTTGTTAAGATTACTCGTAGTGGTTCCATATTTAATTGTGGTTCTCATAATCTTTGGGTGTAATTTATTGTAGCGATTAAGATTATCTACTCGCTTCCCAAGTTAGGTCCATTTACATTTCCCGTTAGTTCATTTACTTACCAATGTTTTACTTTGCAATTAGTTAATTTAAATTCACAGATTATTAGCTTATTTTAGTAAGGTTATTATTTATTATTTATTGTTATCATCATTTATTGGTTATTTATTATTATTAAGGCGTTCGTTAATTGAGTTCTAACTTCCCACATGTTCTTCATTCCAATATATTTCCTTCATCGGGAATATATAATGAAAGTTTTTTTTTTTATTTATGATGATAGAGCGTTTACGGATTAAGTTAAACCACTAAGTCTGCTTCACTACTCAAATATTCAAAAACTGCACTTGAATGACAAGAAATTATTTTCAGAGTCCTATGGTCCTACAGTGCGCCGGCATTATCACCACGTTTCAATTATCAACTTCGCTTGCTACAATAAAATGTCTAAAAGATCTACGACTAGATTGCTCACTTCACTATGAAATTAAATAATCCAATAATATTATAAAGTTTATCGGAACAGTTCACAATCTTACAAAAATGCTGCCACCTATCTAAATTATATTGTTTTAAGTATGTAGTCGCATTTAAAAGATAATGCCTAAATAACTAGACACTCTTGATTTAATCCAAACTCTTCACTGCATAAAAATCTCTCTGGGGAAACTGCAAGTCACCATTCACCATATAGGTATTCAAATATTTACTCAAAAGTCCTAAGTAATGCATAAAGTCGGTTGAAAATTCACAAAACAATTTTATAAGGTAGATAAAACATAAGACTTATAATTCACAACAGAAACTCAAAAAAATATCTCTGGTTATGTAGTATCATATCACTTGGGGTCAGGATTAATAGACAATACCATGTATTTGTTCATTTATTTTTGTGGATATTATTATTATTATTATTTTTTTTTTTCCTTTCTGAAGTGATTTTTAAAATAGACGTAATTATCACCATACTTATAGAAAAGATTATGCGATCGTTAAGGTATAGAATTTTTATGATTCCTAGTATTTTTTTTTGTTTTAACATCTTCGGCCCTATCAGTGTATGTTTATTTTGCCAACCATAATGTTCTATTATTATTTAATTAAATGCTTAGTCTAATGCGGGCAAGGTCGTTTACTCGGACAGAGAATTATAAGAATGGTCAGCATCAAGGTTCCCTCAGCAGTACTAGCTATCTTATGAATCAACATCATTTAAATCATTATAATTCATCAACTACCTGTATCCAACCCATTAGTTAATAAATTCGCCGCTTATGGTTATTAACGTTCATCGACCGATTCGATAAGATAGATTAATTATATTCTTCTGTTTCTAAATTATAAGGACGTTTATGCGGGAAATATGTGTCCTAGTTCGAACCATCAGCTGACATACCTTGTAACAGTTGTGGAAAGTTTTCAGAATCTATTTTCAATACACCGTTACGAGATCTAATCTGATTTCCCATTACGGCTTCCCATCCAAGTATAATTAGGTCTATTATAAGTTACACTTTAAATAAACTCCGTTGAAACCAAGATTTTATCTAAGTTAATTATTTATTTTTGTAAAGGAAACTGAGTTCCATGAGCCACTTTTATTTTATTTTAAATAATTTTGTTATTTAATCTGTAAAAGAATCTAAGTTCCATACTTCCATATTTTCCTTCGATAAATTTGTTATACGAGTTGCGGAAAATTTCCAATTTACTCCCGACAAATGCTAAATATTCCTGACATGTAAAAAAAATGGAAAATAATTTACGAGTTCAAGTACCCATAACCTCGAATAAATTTTCAAACTATGGCCATCTTGCGCTATTCTGGAGAGATTAGCCAAATACTGAATACGCTTTTCCTGAGTTCGAATCCAGGACTTCTAGTGACGACATCCTAGCCAACACATTACACGTGTTGCCAGATCAATCTGTTTTTAAAAAAAAAATTTGATACTCTTTATGATTTTGGATATTTGATCTGATGATTGGGTAACATGTATATATGGCAGAGCGAATTATTTTGAAGTGTGACTCCCTCATTCAAGTTGGAAAATTTCCAGAACCTTTATCACAATCCCGTTAGATAGCCTCGCATACGGGGACATATTTCATACTAAATATTCCTCGGACATCTCTTAACATTCCTGCTAGGAATATACTTGTATTATAGCTAATTTTGAACACTCCGGCTTACCGTTCTCGGACAAGAAATCTAATAAAAAACAACTGGTAGTCACCGTATGTGAAACTTATTGTACTGTTTTTCCGACCTTTCCAAAACCTAGCCTTCACTCCAGCCGCCATCTTGTAAAGCTAGTCACCAGGGTTCGAACCCGAGACTCCTTTCTCTAAATATTTTCTCAACAATACCCTGTAGTTACCCCGTAAATTATTTCATATATGCTACATATATATATATATATATATACATACATATGACCTGTCATTTTTCACTAATTTAAACAACGTCGGTATGATTTCGACTTGACATTTAGTATTGCCAACATAGGAGTGACACAGTCCGTTTATTTATTTAATCTCCATATTTAATATATTTTCCAACGCATGCAGAAACGATCTGTTCGCAGGAAAGATCTAAAAATAATTCCTATATAACGTTTCTAAATTTTCTCATTTAATTCAACATTTCGTTCATATGTTGGTATCGCTTGAGTTGCCCTGAGGTAATTAATAACCCGAGACATTTAAACCATTTGTACTTCAGTATTATATGGAAGTAATTTTCCACGAAGGTAATTAGTTCATGCTATTTTATTCGTAATTATTATTGCAGAGAAATTATTTTATTTCTATTATTATTGGTCACAATCACCATCGGCAAAAATATTCATGTTAGTATGATGGCGTGTCATCCCCGTCCACAAGCCACGAGTTCGGTTCGCATACGTCGACATATCCCGTTAGGAGGGCTACGTTTCAGGCCACGTTTCAGGCCACGTTTCAGGCTACGTTTCATCAATGAGTTTTGTCAATCTATATTGGTTTTATATTTTTATCCTATTCAGTCCTAACAGACATATTTTCTAGACAAAACAAATAATACACTCTCTTAATATATATCATGCATAGATTTTTACAAGATAAAAAAAAATGGTTGCTCAATTATTATAGCTACATCGAAAAACATTTTTGTTCTTTTTTCCACAACTTCCCTCTCTCTTCCAAGGTCTGATTAATCTAAATCCCAATCCAGAATTAATATCTTTTTCTTGATTTAATTTCTATTAAATAATAAATATCCTATGTTCTACATAAATCTTACACTGCTGATTTTAACCTAAAACTGTACGTATCACAAAATTTTAATATTTATTGTATTCCAAACGGTCCAGAAAGCTTGCAAGGGTCCGTTTCCCTATCATAAAAAATAATAAAAAATTATTTAGTGATCACCACCGCTGCTAACCAATGTTATGAACCCAACTGGATTTATTAGGCTTAAAGGACCTTCGGGACTTGGAAAAACTGGTAGCGGTTTCCTAGCCGAGCGTTAGTATGAGGATGTACAGTTATACATGTTTAGAAATAAACAAATGGAGTCTTATTTTAAACTATTTTATTACTAAAATATAAATAATTAGAAATCCTAAATATCTCTAGCCCTAAATCTATTCTAAGCCTATATTAAAACTACAGTACTTTCTTGGGGAGGGTTGAGAAGGGAGTTGTGGAATTTTTAAATCTAACCAAATCTACATGATTAAAAATGTTATATCCCTTTTCTAAAATATAGTATTAAAACAGTCTACATTGTTTAGACTTCTATCAGAATAGTTAAGGTAATTGATTCTTTTACAAAAAAGACATGGACTACATATTAAGAAAAATGGTCGGTGACTTACCCTCCAGCAGTACACACACAGACAGACACGAGCCCATCACTACTCATGTGTTATATATTCAAAAATGACCTCGAGTCACTCATAACTGTACAACCTAACATTCCAAATGAACTAAATGTAGGGATGTTTACAGTTAGCTTCAATCAAGACTTTTGATCTGAACTATACTCTATCTCAACAGACTGCAGACTTTGAATGTCTAAAGTCCATCTCAAACGAGTTTGCTCGAATAATTAAAATAATCTATAAAACAATAAAAAAATCTATATAAAGAACTATGTATTTATCACAGGGATCATATATTTAGGAATTGAAATAAATAAAAATGGGAGTTATGAAGAGTAAATTAGAAATAGAAATAATAAAGGAAAATTTGCAATTGTTTGCCTCAATAGAATATTGTGGGATAAAAATATAAGTAATAAAAATAAAATGAATATATATCATACAATTGTTAAAAGCATCATTACTTATGGAGCAGAACTTTGGTCATTGACAACAAAAACAAATAAGTACCTTTTGGCAACGGAAATGGATTTTATATGAAGGGCCGCAAGAATTTCAAGAAGATAAAAAATTAGGAACTCAGTTATAAGGGAGAAAATGAAGATTGAAGACACTATTTTAGATTATATTAAAACTCAGGAATTAAGATGGTACGGACATGTCCAGCGAATGGAAGAAGATCGACTACCAAAATCTGTTTTGGAATGGAAACCTGAGGGAAGACGAAGCAGAGGAAGACCTAAAACCTCCTGGAGTCAGGGAATATGTTTATATATGAAGGAGAAACATCTACAACCAGGAGATTGGATGGACCGACAAAACTGGCTATAATGAATTGGACGATGTCAAAGACATTAATCAACCGAAGATCTATCTATCTAAAAATTAACTTTGTCTAGTAACTCCTTATAATGGAGAGACTGTGACTCAACAATGGGCTACACCATTATTGACAGTTTGAAAGAATTAGAATAAAGGAGATTCGAAGCTGTGGAATATGAAGTAGGAGGTTCTGGTAATATCATGTACTGAGTCTGTGAATGGAGGAGAGGAGAGTACCCTTATATCATTGACAGTTCTCGTCTTAAATTCTCAATCCAATATTGGATTTTGTATCGCTTGTTGCTGACGTTCATGTTAGTATTTAGTAAAAATTACGAAATTTGACATTATGAAGCGTATTTTTATGTTGAAAAATATCGAAATTAGTTTCCATTTCGCTTTGAAATTCTGAGTCCCGCTGAATAACTAATTTACAAAAATCGGTTAGCTAAGTAACTGTTATTTCACTTCTAGTAATCGTAGAACAAATTACGTTGTTTTGCGGTCACTTTGTATATTCGAAATTATTGGTGAGGGTTTAGCACCTAATTTACGTACAAAATATACAAAGTCTGAAAACGACATCAGATAATAATATATTATTTTCAAGTTGTCAGGAACCCTTACTTCATCACCTAGACATAGTATCAGCAAGTTGCTGTTTGGTAATATATTATTTTCAAGTTGTCAGGAACCTTTACTTCATCACCTAGACATAGTATCAGCAAGTTGCTGTTTGGTAATATATTATTTTAAAGTTGTCAGGAACCCTTACTTCATCACCTAGACATAGTATCAGCAAGTTGCTGTTTGGTAATATATTATTTTCAAGTTGTCAGGAACCCTTACTTCATCACCTAGACATAGTATCAGCAAGTTGCTGTTTGGTAATATATTATTTTCAAGTTGTCAGGAACCCTTACTTCATCACCTAGACATAGTATCAGCAAGTTGCTGTTTGGGATACCGGTATAGTAACTTTAGCGATACAATTATTATTAGTTAAAATGTTATCTGAATTAGTGAACACATGTCTTTAAAATTATATTCGGAAATTATGCAATTTGAGCAATGTAAAAACAAACGTCATCATTATTATTTAATTTTGTATCTAGAAACATACATATTAGTGATTTTTTTTAATTTTATTTTAAAAATGCACTATGCCAGTATTGATAACAGTCTATTCATGCTTGTTCCCTATCAATCATTAAAGAAAAAATGAATATACACACTTATATCGTTATTAATACAAGCAAAAAGCATAACGCACTCTCACATTCACACTCTTTATCTTGTATGTTACTGTGGCACACACACACATATATATATATATATATATATATCCATAGTAATTCTGCCCGAAGGTAGGTCCTTCACTGCAATCATAGCATTTTCATGCTAGGCTTGCAGTTTTGCTAGGGAATTGTAGGTGTGGTAGCTTCCCGTTGCTTTCCACACCGGTGAAGGATGATGACGATGATTATTATAATGATAAGGATCAAGATGACGATGATGGCCATATGATTTCGGGAACCGTTTGGGCCTTAACGTTTTCCTGACATTTGTCTTACAGGTGAGGAAAAACCCCGATAAAAACCTCACCCAGAAAACCTGCCCCGACCGGGGATCGAACCCTGGCCCGCTGAGTGACAAGGCAGCACGTTACCTCTAGACCACAGCGGTGGACATATATTAGAATAAGTGCAAGGAGACAAACTTTCAATATTCGATGCGTAAAACCCAAGAAAACTTCCTTTGTCTCACTCACTCACACACACACACACACACACACACACACACACACACACATACACATACACACACACACACACACACATATATATATATATATATATATATATATATATATATATATACATCTCCATCCATAGTAATTCTGCTCGAGGGCAGATCTTTCACCGCGATCATGGGCTATGCTTTGCAGCTACGGAGGGTTGTTTCCGATCTCTGATAACGATTTGCCAAGTAGATTGTGACGTTGGAGTGTGAGTCATCAGGACAGGAGTGTCAAGATGATCGAACCAGTGAGTGTGCTGCTTCTGTTATACTCGAACGTATGTTGCTCTCATAATGCCTAATCAGATAGACCCGTTTTGGGAAAGGTTCATTACTGCCCTTTCCGACGCTAATTATAGTTATTCCGCGATTATTTAGGCTTGCAAAAACGTAATTTTATGGTCTCAAAGTATGGAATTAGCTCAGTGCTTAATAAAAAGGGTAAGGTTCGCTAGGGATTAATTCCAAAAAGGACAAAAACGGGCAAATCCACGACCTGCTACTACCCGCACCCCAGATGTAATCAGAAAGGTCAAGGCCCTTATCTCTGGTGGTAACCCTGCCACACACAGGGTGATTGCTAACAGATTGGGAATATCCCTTTAAACTGCAAACACCATAATAAACAAAGATTTATGGAGAAGCGCCACAAAAGCAGGGTTCATAAATAGCTGCCACGTCACATTGCCGAATGCCGGACCAACAGCAGGATGCTATGAAAAGCAAGAGAAAAATGGAAATTTTTGGTCACACTTGATGAAACATATGTTTCTCTAGGAGACTGCAACAAACCCCGGGCAATTTACTATAGAGAAAGGGGTGAAAAAAAATTAAAAAGTGGTATGCCGAATGCAGAGAAAAGTTCCTCCAATGGATTTATGGTCATCGCGGGATATTGCTACAATGAGAAACTGACCATTCGTAGAGTAGCTAAAAAGGCCAAAATGAGCTCCCAGTACTACCAGGAAGACGTTCTCACCCCAATTTACCCGACTGAAATCTCAGCTCTCTATGGTACAGACGGAAACCAAGTCTGGATACACCAAGACAAGGCCTCCAATCACACTTCGGGTTAAACATTGGCGTTCATGGAGAAATCGAGCAGGAAATTGGAATACATGCTATTCCATTCAGCAATATCCCAGTGAAGTCTCCTGATGCATCACCGATGGACTTTGCGTCTTTGGACTCTTCAAAAGGGCACTAGGAAACAGGCGTCCTCGAACAATAGACGGTCTCTGGAAAGCATATAAAGAGGAGTGGGACTTCCAGACATGGCTGTGCTGCGTAAGAATCTTCTGCAGCGGAAACTCCGATGCCGAACCAAAGCTCGAGTGAAGAGCCATCAATTAGAGCATGTTCGATGGTGGAGACACGGCCTTTCTTAAGGTAAAACGTAAAAATAATTTGTTATCAGAGATCAGAAACAACCCTCCATATACTAGGGAATTATAATGTGGTAGCTTTCCGTTGCTTTATATATATATATATACACACACACATTTATAAAGAAGAATGAGTGCCCAGATGCTAAATTTCAATCTTTGACGCGGAAAAGAAACCTTTATGACACACGCATATATATATTTATTTATTTATACATATACATATACACAGTCTAGTGTGGTCTGCGCCCTTCATACAATAGGAATGCAGACTGTAAATCATATAACATTAAGTATATTGTATGTAGTCTCATCATTTAAAACTCAAAACCACATACACAACTCAGTAGTTGCTAAAAAATCTAACAGTAAGCAGAAGTACCAAACATTTTTTTATATAATCTAATCCTAATTTTAGAGTTCACATAAAACTAAAATGCTTTTGCGATAACATGAAGTACCCTAAAGTTAACAATACCTTAAAGTGTACATTTAAAACGTTTCTATCACAAAATGCGACAATGTGAACACGAAGTCTTGCATAGGTTAATTTATTGCAACGACTAAATTATTTTAAAAAGAAAGTAAATTTGGAATGGTCTTACGAATTACGTTATTAGAACTTCTCGTTCTCTCTCTCTCTCAATCTATCTTTACTTTAGTCTAACCTCTCTCTGTGTAAGTACATGTCCAACGCCTCACGGGCCTCACCATGGCGTAGTCGGTAGAGACCCTATCTTCCACTAATGTAATATGTGTTTCGATTCCGACACAAAAGGGAAATTTACGTCCCAACGTTGGCGATGGTGTCATAAGGTAAAATGTCAAAAAATGTAAAACAAAATAAAAAAATGTAAAAAACATTATAAAAAGAAAAAGAAAACAAGAAAGCAACAAAAAAATGGCACGACCTGTGAGGAAATAGTTTTCTTAAACTTTTAATTACTCACATATATTTTTGAATACACAAGTACATGAACGGAATAAATGTACACTTTAATACACCAAACTTAACATAAATATAACTTTCGCCAATTTAATAAAAAAAATATTAATACACAAAGTAAATATTGTGTGGAACCACTGTATGAACTTAATACGTAAAGGGCATTCATTATTTAACTGTGAAAGTATCCCCCTAGTTCGGTCATAAAAAGAGAGTTAAGCTGTGTGCATGTAAACATTGTATTATGTTGTTCCATTAATAAACAGGTAGACAACATTAATATATTTGTAAGATATGGAATGGAATAAAGCCTGGAGATAATACCGGTATCAAAAGCGGGGAATTATGGGAAATGCGGCAAGAAATTCATTGTACTGTGGTGGCTAAGGAGCAATTCTCTATGGAATTGCGTTTTGTATACCACAAGTTACTAAATAGTGCTGCACCACAATCCACAACTAATTGCTTCATTTGTCAAGCAAATGTTCTTTATCCTAGAATTACACAGCTAACAAAATATTACAATTAAAAAAATATATTTGAGTACGTGCCTGTACGGAATAGAAATGCATTATATAATGGATATGGACAGCTAGTGACAAACTATGGATGTTTTGAAGAAGTGACTGAATTCAAATACCTAGGCACAATGATCACGAACAGGAATGAGATGCACAATGAAATTAAACATATGCTCAATTCTGGAAATGCGTGCTTTTATACATTACAATGACTCATGTCGTCCTAACTCCTTTCAAAACATATTAAACTGAAAATATATAAAACTATTATTCTACCAGTTATAATATGTGGATGCGAAAAATGGACTCTTACTTTAAGCGAGGAAAGGAGATTACGAGTATTTGAGAATAAAGTTCTTAATAAAATTGTTGCACTAAAGAAATGAATAGACAGATGAGTGGAGAAGACTACATAACAGTGAACTGCATGGTATTTATGGGAAGCCAGATATAATAAGAAGAGTTAAGTCTCGTAGACTGCGATGGACAGGATATGTGACACGAATGTGGAATGAAAGACGTGCATCGAAGCTTCTTGTAGGAAAACCAGAAGGAAAACGCTCAGTTGGTAGATCAAGAATGAGGTGGGAGCATAACTTAACTATGATTTGAGGGAAGTAGATTATATAGGGAATGATTGGAAAACAATAGCTCAGAATAGGGATGTATGGAGAGCTTATGTCCAGATTGTCATGAACCTAAGGGCTCATTAGTGCCAGTGAGTTATTTATATGTGTGTGTGTGTGTGTGTGTGTGTGGTATGCGTGTGTCTATGTGTGTGCGTGCGCGCGCGTTTGAACATATCTCTGGAGTGCATGAACTAATTTTAACCAAACTTCAACACATTTGACTTACAATATGGTAAAGTAATATTGTCAGAAGTAAGATAATGCCAGGAAGATGAGAGGGGGGGTGGCATGTTAAATAATTCAATATTAGAGTCAATTTGATACGTTTTTGGGATCTGTTAGCTGTTAAATGAAACCCTCATCGAAATTTAAACACAATTTATACATTAGTACCCACAGTAAATGGTGAAAAGTAAATGGTCAAAATGTGGCTAAGATTAGATTCGAATCTATAGCTTTGAGTCGCGAAATTGATTGCCACAAGAAAATTAGGATAATTAAACACCGAAACAACGACGAGTAATCTGCTAGTTGTGAATAAAATAAACTAAATTATTCATCCTCTTCTACCAGTTGATCATAACCGTTAAAAATAAAATATGTTTGTAATCCGAAACATTAATTCATTTACCTATGTAATGGAAGAAGTATTAATATAAACGTGTTATTTATATGTTTATAATTTGTTTTGGTTATATTTCCTGTTTACTATGAAAACAAAACGGGGAATGAAGGAAAGGGATTTTATTATTATATTGAACAATGTGCACATTTCGTGTTTCTTCTATTGGGTTATCTGCAGTTTACTTGGCAGTATTTTAAATGTTCTATGCTAGATGTTATTTCCTATTAGCCCTTCCTCTTTCCTTAAGTTTCGTATCGGCGCAGAAAAGCTGAGCCTAAATCGTACGTGCCGACTCGGAATACAACTGATAACCAGACTTCGAGTTGATATCTTAGAGTTTGGATGGCTTGTGAAGCCAGGTCGAGTCCAAAGGCCTAATTGATATTATCGATGACGGAGCTGTAAAAACGGGGCTTATATTGATCTGCTGCAGAATGGATAGTTGGCCCTATGGATTGTATGTCATTATTATATTATTCGTTATTCATTTTCCATTTTTCTAAAACGTCTCTCGAAAGATCACATTTGTTTATTGTTATGTTTAATGTTTCACAGTTTGTATTATTTATTTATTGTACTCATTATTATTTCAAATTATATACATATTCTTATTTTGATAACTTATGTTTATTTCTGGAACAATCATTTTATGATCCTAAACCTAAGTTCATGAAACTGTGTTTGTTCCTTAGGAATATTCGAAAATTTCACATAAAGAGTATCTGTATAGTAACATCCAAACAAGCCGAAAGATGTAAACTGGAAGTAGATGATAAAATTATTCAAGAAGAAATTACATTCAAATACTTAGGAATTGAGTTAACAATTTACGGGAGTATAGAAGAGAACGTTAAACAACAGGTTATTAATCGGAACCGAATTGCTGGATGCTTGAATGCTACAATTTGGAAAAATAAACATTTAAAAACACAAAGTAAGGCCAGAATTCATAAAACAATAGTAAGACCTATTCTAACTTATCAGGCAGAAATAATAACAGATATCGTAAAAACAAAAATATCATTGGAAAAAAAAGAGACATTAAAATGTTTCATAAAACTGTGGGAAAACTTTATGAGATAGAGCAATGAGTGAAAATATCACAGAAAAATGTAGAGTGGAAAATATTAAAGAATAGGTAGGGCCTACATAGGAGAAAACAAGAATAAAATGCGCATATAAACAGGATGGACAGCAATAGAATTGTCAAGACTACAAGGGATAATGTACCTAGGGGAAGAAGTCATCCCAGAAAGCGGTGTTATGACGACGTAAGTTGAGGCAACAAGAATTAAAGAAAGAAGAAGTTTAAGCCCATAATGGAAGAATGAATAGGAAGAACCCTGATTTAGATCTCATGTTAGCGCAAAGTATATAATTATTTCACTGTAGCACATTCTTTAAGAATCATGGAGTGAATATAAGTATATTGGCAGATAAATATAAGAGATAGCATTTTGTTTATGTAATTGGCCCAGCTGTAGGTTTTGCGCGTTAAGTAAGAAAAAGAAAAGATACGACGACGACGAGGACGTACAATACCATTATTATTAGTAGTGCTAGTGGTTTGTAAGTGTCTCTTTATCCAACAAATGTTTGAAACAATTTTATTCTCTAACGTCAGCAATATCGTTTTCTCTCTTAGGGTCGGTTTCATCAACAGAGGTAACTGTATTACGCCAGTTTAAGCTATGCATTATACACGAGGAAAACTGGCGTAATGCAGTTACCTCTGTTGGTGAAGTTGACCCTTAAAGTAAGAAACTGTGTTTCGTCCGTTTTATATATTTAGCTTTGGAAGAAAGCCAGATGGAGCGCCATGTAGGTAGACAGAGGATGAGGTGAGAAAATAATATGAACCATTATTTGAGGAAGCTAAATTGTACAGGAAGTGATCATAAAACATTATTTCAGGATAATGATGTATGGAAAACTTATGTCCACGCCGAACATTGTCCTCCGGTTTCGATAATGCCAATGACTTAGTTAAGCAGTTTGGTATGATTTATTCCAATGTTGGTGAGAGTATCGTCTGTATCCATGAACATTTCAATTTGTAGGACAATTTAATTGAGCCATAGTATGATTGTTTAATACGTTATTTGAGAAAATAATTGTTTTTATTCATTTATACGTTTTTAATTCCCATAACCGTAGAAATGCCAAG
The DNA here is from genome assembly GCA_030220185.1 of Diploptera punctata. Taxonomy (NCBI): domain Eukaryota; kingdom Metazoa; phylum Arthropoda; class Insecta; order Blattodea; family Blaberidae; genus Diploptera; species Diploptera punctata. Next base: position 122,402 of record JASPKZ010008129.1, read on the forward strand.
TTAAGTAAATTGTTTGTTGACAGTACCGACCAGTTTTAATTGAATCAGCCATAATGTCGTCTTACTTACAAGTCATACTGCAAATAGATGACTAGGCAATGATATCAAAGAGTTTATTCATGTAATGTTTTTAGCACATATTTTGGATACATTAACTTTACTTGTATTTTATCTCGAAATATTATATATTAATAAAAAACTCTATAGCGATAAAGGCCTAGAAGGTCTTTGGCCTACCACACAACTGGCTTCATCTCATCCACATGTGTTAAACAGAAAGATTTTTTTTTAAAAATACAATAGGAAGAAGGATAGATGATCATCCAACAATTGTAGGGGTGACATATGGTCAGCATGTTGACTTCCCCAGCCGATATAGTTGGTTTTCTCAACTTGGAGCCGCTACTTATTTTAGCTACCAAAATTCCTCAGGACGCTGAGTTGACATTGGCCGAAATTCCATGAAAAGATGTCTTCTCCCATAATGACTCAAACCAACGCAAGTCCTGCAGCTACTGCACCATGCACGATGACTTAAACCGCTCTATCAATGTTATAGATTACGTATTGTTCTCACTTTTCTGTCTGCTACCTCGTGTTTAATGTGGATTGTTAAAAAAGGAAAAAACTCATCCTCCTTTTAGCTTCAGACACTGAATAATTTTTATTTATTTTTTAAACCTCAAAGTAGTGGAATTTAGTGCTAAGAAATGCATGAATCTCAGGAAGTCATTTCCAAACCGACATCTCGATCACCTATCGGAAACAGATCCTCTGACTGACCATATCATTTCCCTCAGCAAAAAATACAAAAAAGAGCCTTGACTCGACATGGAATGTGAAACCTTTTACTCAACGAACCTCCAAACAAGACTGCAGCCCGACTGTGAAATATCTAATCACTAATAAATCTCCATAGTCACAGACCTAATAAACTCGAAGAAATTAAATAAACTCCAATAAATTCTTAAAATGAATCATCTACACTGACGCAAACACGACTGACAAAAAGTGGCCACTCGTACACAACATTAGAATTCAAACAAATCCATTTACGGTCCGTCTGCGTACTGAAGGTATAAATTACGCAAGGACTGTCACAATATTGTTCAAATTTCAGTAGACTAAGATATGAATTCATACAAATCCAAATCACTTAATCTCTAGAGCCGCGAAGGGTCCGTCCTGTCTCATGAACGGTCTTCCTCTGGCATCCAGCAGTAATATTGAATTTATTACAAGAAACAGAACAGCTCGCATCTCAACACTCGAAGTCCGGACCTTGCATTCCGAACAGCGGCTAGTTACGAGCGGCGGCTGAATTTTCACTCACATTTAAACTCTGAAAATAATATCAAAAAGCTGAAGAGGGCACCAAAGTCCCTAAAGCAGCCGGAAGAGACAGACCTCAGGTCCAAATCTTTGATTCCACATGGTAAACTGAGCGAAAACTCGACAGGCCAGGAGACAATGAGTTTGGGTACTAAAAGGGGGCACTGCTCTTCCTACAACATGTCTCAACATGTCTTGTCTTGTATTGGTCCAGGTGAACTAATGGTAACATCTTTACATTCACAGGAAGAACTCCCGTAATCAATAAATGATTTAAGAGGATAAAAATCTCGAATAGGGGATCTTTGTTGAATGATTTAAAAACGTTGCATCCGATGCCACGTAAATTAGCCTAATTAGGAGGTCTCTGACCAAATTCTTGTAGCCACTTTCATGGTGAGTTTTTTTATTCTGACCCTAGTGAACTGAGTGGCTAAAGTGTGTCGTTAAATTGAAAATCAAATTCAGTTATATCGATACTTTTATAATTCACGATGTAACATCGTCGAGGTCACTATGTAATATTTAAAATATAAAAATAGATTACCTGAGATCTCAGGCTTCCCCAACATTGGATGTGGGGTGTGGAGTACTTTCGAAGCATATGTTTCACCTTCAGCTTGTGAATTGGTACTCGTTGTTCGTGATAATTTTGTAGAGCGGGTTGACGTCACTGGATAATTCTCATTCAGCAGGTGAGCGTTTTTGCTTTCTTTTAGTATCTCGATTTCTTCGGGAATCTTGATTTTGAGTTTGATGTTTTCTCTATGGATGACGGAAAAAGTGTTGTCGATGGTACTGAATTGGTTACCTGTATTTTATGACATGTTTTGCAAAGCTGTATTTACCTTTATAAAATCTAAAGTCCTTGAGATGTTCGTTGTATCGTATGTAAACATTTCTAGTTGTTCTGCTAATTTAACACATCTCACAGCTGCTGCATTTTAGTTTATAAACTAATTTGTTTTTGTAAATGTCTAATTCTTCTATTTTGTTTGTGATTATGTTATTTAGTTGGTTGATGTTCTGAAGGCGATCCTTACATTTTTGTCTTGTTTTTTGATGGTTTTAGCCAGTTGTTGTGTTTCGGGATCAGTATAAGTGAGAGTTAAACACTTAGTTTTATTATTGTCTATTTCGCTGTTCAATGTAGTCAACTTAGTTAATTCTTCCTTTTTTATTTGTGCTTTTATTAATTTGTAAATTATTTCTTCGTCGTGGACGTTTTTGGGTGCTAGAATTTTGATGTATTTCAGTTTTTTAATTTAATGAATGAAGAAACAATTTACAAACCAATAAAAAATCAAATTAAAAGGAAGAATTAACAAAGTTAACTGCATTGAATAGAGAAATAGACAATAATAAAACTAAGTGGTTAACTCTCACTTATACTGATCCCGAAACACAACAACTGGCTAAAACTATCAAAAAACAAGACAAAAATGTAAGGATCGCCTTCAGAACATCAACCAACTAAATAACATAATCACAAACAAAATAGAAGAATTAGACATTTACAAAAACAAATTAGTTTATAAACTAAAATGCAGCAGCTGTGAGATGTGTTAAATTAGCAGAACAACTAGAAATGTTTACATACGATACAACGAACATCTCAAGGACTTTAGATTTTATAAAGGTGAATACAGCTTTGCAAAACATGTCATAAATACAGGTCACCAATTCAATACCGTCGACAACACTTTATCCGTCATCCATAGAGAAAACATCAAACTCAAAATCAAGATTCCCGAAGAAATCGAGATACTAAAAGAAACCAAAAACGCTCACCTGCTGAATGAGAACTTATACAGTGACGTCAACGAGCTCTACAATATTATCACGAACAACGAGTACCAATTCACAAGCTGAAGATGAAGCATCTGCTTCGTAAGTACTCCACATCCAATGTTGAGGAAGACTGAGATCTCAGATACTCCATTATTATATTATAGATATTAAATTTAGTTATGATATAAATATTAATAACAAAATCAGCTAGTTCTTCCTTACTGGGTGTGGGCAGGACATTGACTTCTTAAGTTATGTGGGTAGCGTATGCCTACAAAGGAAGGGGAGTAAAGGGAAATTAATAATAATAATAATAATAATAATAATAATAATAATAATAATAATAATAATAATAATAATAATAATAATAATAATAATAATAATAGTAATAATAACACAATATAGAATGCACTGAAATTTTCTACCAGCAGCACTAAATATGTCCCGCGCCATAGGCGAACTGTCTGTGGTATCAAGTGTTGGTGTTTAACCAAGGGGCTTAACATCGTGAGGAATTTGTGTAGCTAAAATAGGTAAGGGCTCCAGGTTGAGAAAATCAGCTAGGGTACCAGATATTATGACCACATTTCAACACATTATTTTGTAATATTTGTTGGCAAAATTAGGACTGCAAGACTTCATCTATCACCGAACCTCTTATATAAATAAATAGCATACAATATACCATATGAAAGATAGAACTCAGGGAACGAATTACACATGAATTTATGACGATTTCAAGGGATATGCTACTACGAGTACGGACGAACTTCAATATCGCTTAGACATGTGTCGTGTAACCAAGGTTAATCTCATAGAACAATTGTAAAAGTAAACTTTCTGAATTTCTCTTTCATGTGATTTACCATTCATTGTTATAATGTATTATAGTTTGGTTTACACAACCGATTAAAAATATTATGAATCTTTGTAATTGCCCTGTACTGGAAAGTGTATATATAACTACATTTTTATCAATTGCAATTAGTAGTAGTATTTGAGAATAAGGTGCATAAGAAAATATTTGGACCAAAGAGAGATGAACAGATAGGTGAATGGAGAAGACTGCGTAACAATGAGCTACATGTACTTTATGGGAAACCAGATTTAATAAAAAGAATTAAATCTCGTAGACAGCGATGGACAGGACATGTGACACAAATGGGGAATTAAAGAGAGGCATTGAAGCTTCTTACAGGAAAACCCGTGTTCGAATCAGTCAGGAGAAGTCTCTTGGGTGATTGTTCTTTCGGGGTTTTTCCTCACCTGTAAGAAAAATGTCAGAAACTTTATGTCCATGGGAAACCAGATTTTATAAGAAGAGTTAAGTCTCGTAGACAGCGATGGACAGGACATGTGACACAAATGGGGAATTAAAGAGAGGCATTGAAGCTTCTTACAGGAAAACCCGTGTTCGAATCAGTCAGGAGAAGTCTCTTGGATGATTGTTCTTTCGGGGTTTTTCCTCACCTGTAAGAAAAATGTCAGAAACTTTATGTCCATGGGAAACCAGATTTTATAAGAAGAGTTAAGTCTCGTAGACAGCGATGGACAGGACATGTGACACAAATGGGGAATTAAAGAGAGGCATTGAAGCTTCTTACAGGAAAACCCATGTTCGAATCAGTCAGGAGAAGTCTCTTGGATGATTGTTCTTTCGGGGTTTTTCCTCACCTGTAAGAAAAATATCAGAAACTTTATGTCCATGGGAAACCAGATTTTATAAGAAGAGTTAAGTCTCGTAGGCAGCGATGGACAGGACATGTGACACAAATGGGGAATTAAAGAGAGGCATTGAAGCTTCTTACAGGAAAACCCGTGTTCGAATCAGTCAGGAGAAGTCTCTTGGATGATTGTTCTTTCGGGGTTTTTCCTCACCTATAAGAAAAATGTCAGAAACTTTATGTCCAAACGGCGACCAAACATCATCTCACTATCATAATCATCATTAACGTATTCGCATGTTTAGAATGAATGTGCATGTGGATGGTGTTTTTCGTCTTAATGTTGAAGTTTGTTTGAAGCATAACCTGACATTGAACTGATCGCTCATTCGTGTGGTCACATTGTACATGTGAAATTCATAGCTAAATCTCCTCTCCCGACCGATCTTGCCACTGTAGGTACCGAATGGCGTGTGGCACGTACAAGTGCCTATAAGGTGAGAGGTTATACTGCACTAATGGAATAAATCATTATGAGAACTTTGATCATGAAAATGTTAACAGAAATGGTAATAATTATAATAAACAAAAATTATGGCATTTCAAGGTGTCATAAGTAAAATTGTACTTGACAATACAATTTTGGAGCAACTGAATGATTTTACATATCTAGGATGCAATATCTCATATGAAGAAGAAAAGGATGTAAATGCAAAAATATCTAAACTTTTAAGAATTTTAGGGTTAATAAATTATATCTTCAAGCCACAGTTAGTTCAAAAAACATTGAAGATTAAATTGTATAAAACACTGGCTCTTCCAACTCTTTTGTATGGTAGCGAAATATGAACGTTGAAACAGAACGATATACAGAAACTTAGATCTGTTGAAATGAGATACCTTCGGAGGACTGCAGGATACACACTACTAGATAAAAAAAATGAAGACATCTTAGAAAAATTACACGTGAAACCTTTAGAAAACAAAATTTCTGATTATAAGTCAAGATGGATGCAACATGTTCATCGAATGGAAGATCACAGGATACCCAAACAAATGTTAAGATATCAACCTGCAGGAAGTAAAAGACCAGGACGTCCATTCAAAAGACTTCTGGATGGTGTTTCTCTTGAGGCCGAAACAGGACAACAAATGACCTAAATTCGTGAATGTACTATGATGATGATGGTAATAATTGCTCATCAATAAAACTAAAAATATTATATTTTCACGCAAAAGAGATGCATTATGTAATGGAAATGGATAACTAATGATTAATGAGATACATTTTGAAGAAGTGGTTGAATTCAAATACCTAGGAACAATAATCACATATAGCAATGAGATGCACAAAATAAATAAACTTAGGTTCAATTCTGAAAATGTAAGATATTATGCATTTCAGGGACTCTTTTCGTCCCGACTCCTTTCAAAAAAGTTAAACTGAAAATATATAAAACCGTTATTCTACCAGTTATACTCCGTATTACATGGATGCGAAACATGGATTTTTACTTTAAGGGAGGAAAGGAGATTACGAGTATTATAAAATATAGTTCTTAGGATAATTTTTGGGTCAAAGAGAGATGAAGAGAAGGGTAAATGGAAAGAAACTATATACTAGTGGCTAAATGATCTTTATAGAAAGCCAGATATAGTAATAAGAGTTAAATCTCATGGACGTCAATGGGCAGGACATGTGGCACGAATGGGCAATGAAAGAGGCTCATGGAAACTTCTTTTAGGAAAATTACTTGGAAAGCACCCAGTTGGTAGACCAAGAATGAGGTGGGAGAATAACATCCATGATTTGAGGGTAGTAGATTATGTATGGGATTATTGGAAAATATTAGCACAGGATAGGTATGTATGGAGAGCATATGTCTGCGCGGCATCAACCTACGGGTTCGGTAGAGCTAGTCATTGAGTTTAGTTAGCTACATAATAACTACTAACTCTCGTAGGGAAGAGTAGGTCATTTGCACGAATGGGAAATTAAATGGAGACATGGAAACTAATAATTGTAGAAAAACCACAGGAAACACGCTTAGTAAGTCGGCCAAGACTAAGGGCCGGTTTCACCAACAGAGGTAACTGTATGTAGCAGAAATAACTATACTAATTAATTTTATTATTAAACATGTGTAAACGGTTTTATTAAATATGTAGTTACACTGTCCAAGAAAAGTTTCGTGAGAACCATTTACTGAATTTGTTACGCTTGAGTAAATACTAAGAAGACATTTCTGTCTTTGTATCTCAAGTTTTGAAAATCAACAGATGTTAGTTTAAATGGTTTTACAGCAGGAGCGAATTGGTTCTCTTGTAAAAATGTCTCACTGTTGGAGGCTAGAAAATGTACCTTGTCCGGCTATGGAAGTCATCCTTCCCTTAAGATAAATGACGGTCAGTCTTCGGTGTTGAAGACCACCAAACCACCTACTGAGATGGAGACAGTAGCCGAAAGCTATGTCCATCTGTTTTATGTTTAAATTAATGACCAATTTCCGCCTTCGTTAGCTACCTACTCACCAGCCGTGTGAAAAACACACCCTGGAAATACTGTACCAATGATTTCCCCGGGATTCTGGTTTAAGTAAAGTGGGAACCCTAATATCCAATTAGAGTCCATAAGTAAATATTATTCGGCGAGTAAGGCGTTTTTTATATATGTTAATTGTATGTCAAGCCAATGGAAATATTGGTTTTGGAAATTGTGTTTTTAAGGAGGAGTATGGATATATTCCGAATATCGAGAGAGTAGTCTGCTCCGGGAAGGACTCCCGAGCGGAGCGAAAATAACGTAAGACGCCCGCGCAGGGTTAATTTATTGAGTCCCGCGGCAGTGCGGGCTCATATATTTCGCCGGTCGCAGGCGAGCGACCTATTAGCCACTTAGAAAAGTGTTAGGCCGGAAAGTAACGGTACATTTAAAGTTAATCTGAAAAGCATCAGTGTGCTTGTCCTTTATAGGCGATCCTGTAATATTCAGGTGTTCTATCAACATAATAAATTACTTTAGGTCGAGTGAAGACCAGTATTTATCAGTGTTTTAAAACGCGATAGATTCGCCATAATGTTAATGAAATTGGTCCGGTGTTGACCGCTCTTAGCACCTGTATTATTCCGAAGTAAAAATACCGGAACAACATAATATATATCCATACTCAGGATAGTGTGTGAACAGTGATCTGTTGATTGCCCATTGTGCTACATTTTAATGAATGAATATATCTTCATATAAGTATTTGTGTTGGTAAGCCTCCTTATTGTACTTGGTGTCCTTAGTTCGCTCCTCGCCTTATTCCCTTGGTGAAAATCCACAACCCTGAGAGTGTCAGAGTCCCTTGTACTACCACGCTTCCTCCCGCTACATGTATTACGCCAGTTTCCCGTGTTAAATGCAAAGTATAAATTGGCGTATACAGTTACCTCTGTTGGTGAAACCGACCGAAAGATATGAGAATAACTATAACCGTGATTTGAGGGAGGTGAAATAAAAAGGGAATATTTCGAAATAAAAATTAACTTAGGAAAGCATTGTATTAAGAGCTTTGTGAACCTGCGGCCATGATCCTGCCAGATTGATAACATTGGTCAACATGATTTTTTTCTCATGAGTACCAATAGTTGTACTTAATGCAGTTTTTTATCGTGTTTTCAAATATGTATTCGGAATTTCTCCATCATCCAGAGTTTTTTTATTTCAATTTCAATTAATGGATTTAAATAATTATTCTGTTAATAAACCTAGATTTCTTCCCGGATAATCTTGGCGCAGTGAGCGATGAGCACGGGGAACACTTTCATCAGGAGATTTCAGCTATGAAAAAGAGATATCAAGGCAAATGGAATCCTAATATGCTGCCCAATTATTTTTGGACCACCAAAAGAGATGCCCCACAGGCGAAATATAGCAGAAAGTCGTCATTTCTTACTGTCTAGGTGGGTCCGAATGTTCGAATACTGTGTAGTTACGAATGTAGAAATTATTAAAGTTTTTGAAATTATAAATGTCTGTCTCTCGGAAACGTTTCATGATGGAGAAAAACCGATACCGTATTTGAATTCGGGAGAAAAAATACTATCAAAATCACATTTTTTCTTTCTGAGACAAAAAAAAATTATTTTTTGTTGCTCAGTGTAATTTAACTTTTTAAAGAATTGGAAGAGGAGGACCACCATCATGTACCATTACACGTTCTCCCACGACCAGGCGAGCGCACACTCAATTTGACCCGGGTGCACACTCGGCAGCCGAGCGAATTAACGTGCAGGGCCCGTGGCCTGTGTCTTCCGGCTGTTTTAGGGAACTCACTGTGCCCTCTTAATCCCACTGATATTTTATGTTTTAGTTGTTGTTGAGTAGTAATCTAGCTGCCAGTCATGACTAAACGCAGATCAGGTGACAAAGGTCAGGTGATCGGACATTATCAAGCCTTTTTTCCGATTTTTTAAAATTCCTTTACCGTGAGACAGCTTCTCCCTCATATAGCACTACCTCACAGGAACATTATGTAGCTTCAGCCCTAAGAATCATACCAATTCAAAATTAATAGTTAGATTTGGTTGCACTATTATCTTTACCTCATCGCGAGGTTTTGGCTTGGGTGCTTATATGATCCCAAAATTTAAGCCGGTGGTAACATTGCTTCCAATAGAGTAATCCATGCCGGATGGTTAAAAGGATCACTAAAACTAAAGAGTAACCTTGGCTGAAAGATTGACCTTATTTCATTTTTCGTTTTGACAATTTTCCTCATCATTGAGTGTGTTCTCCAACCAATCTTAATAATTAACATGAGTTTTAAAAAATATATAAATGACTACGGTCTTCTAGACTATCAGTTTGTACCAAACATTCACAAATTCCCTTTAATTAAAGTTTTCCATCGTTCCCTGTGTCTTCATCCGTTACTCCAAATTTCCTCACTGAATTCTGAATTATATTCTTCCAGATTGTTCTTGGCCTTCATTTTCTGCTCCTTCTTTCAATTTTCCATGCATAGACGGCCTTTGGTAATCTCATATCCAGCATTTTAGACCATATTTCACCGTAAAATTCAACCGTCAGGCAACGCGGGCATGGATTCCACTGGGATTGAAAATATTAGCTCAGGATAGAGATGGATGGGCAACATTATGCGCTCGGCTATGAACGTTCGGGTTCGATAGTGCCAGAGAGTTATTCAATATTTAATTAATGTATTTTTATTAAATCAATATTTTCAACAGCGAGCAGTTGCTGTGTAGGAAGAGATGCAGACAATAATTGAGATTAAATGGCTGTCATTAACAATGAATAGCCGTGTCTCACAAGAGGTCCAACCAAATGTCGATGGGGGATCCCCTTCCTGAACCTATTCATCAGTTTATGAGGCTCAAAGACAAGTTGACAGTAATTACTACCCATCGGATTTCGCCGGATTATGCGAGAAGACTTACTCTGCGATGTGGGAGGGCAACATCCATTATGATGTTTCAATAGACCTGTCTGCCACCATTTTCAACTTACCCTTCAATAACTTATAGTCTCTTATTGCAGTGAGGACTGATTTAGACCAAACTAGGTATAAAGGTGACATTTTATGTGGATTAAAGTTATTTATAACTGAGAATAAAAATATATCAGATTAGAATAAGTTTTTAATTTATTGTGTCATTAGAGTCAAAGGTAAACCAGAATGAAATGAATGCGGCATAAAGAATTCAGCTTAGCATGAGTAAGAAATGTTTCTCATTTCTGGTTTCACAAATTCATTTTTAACATTAGAAATAGTAAAATAGTATAATAATATGGAATATAATATTTTTAGGTAAATTTCTTTAATCTCCAGGCATTCAGTTCGGTCCATTTTTTACATTATTGGTAAATCCATGAATAATATTTACAATTTTACCCCAAAATACAAATATCTAATATATAAAAATGAATGTTTGTTTTGTTTGTTCGTACTTTATGCGCGGCCATACCGTTGATCCAATTGTGATGGGGTTTCTTGTAAAATGTTTAGGAGATTCCCGGGATGAACATAGGCTATAAGAGAGTTGTGATAATCATCTCCTACACCCTTTAAAATCGCCCTTTTATAGTGGAAAACGTGCAAAAATTAGCTCTTTGGACGCTTAAATGGCTTACGCTGCCTAAACCATAACAAATACACAACATTAATGTACACAGAATTAAATATCCCAAAAAGCTTACAAAAACGTTCGCGACAGCATATGTTTATCTCTTACGGATAACTCAAAATAACCATTTTTGTCTTCCATTGATGCCAATAAGATTCACACAAGTATGTAGATTTCTGTGAAAGCATAGCAACACCTGACGGGTATTCTTTTTCGGATAACTCACAATAACGAATTTTGTCTTTTATCTCATTTATGCCAAGAAGGTCGAGATAAGTAGATTTCCGAGCAACTCCGGGTAATCAGCATAGGGAATCTTAAAATAATTACGAAATATATTTATAATTATTTTACATTTTACTTATTCAACTAATCATAAGAAGTACATTAATGTTCCTATTTCAGATCATTTATGCCAAAAATATCGGGAGGAGTATATTCGCGGACAACGCCGGGTAAACAGCACGGGGTATCTAAATATAATCACGATATACATTTTTCCATTTACTTATTTAATTAAACACAAAACACATTAATTTTTGTATATCAGCTCATTTATGTCAAGAAGCTTGGGGTCAGTAGATTCCCGGACAACGCCGGGTAATCAGCACAGGGTATCTAAAAATATATATATTTATAATTATTTTTCCTTCTAATAATTCAACTAAACACAAAATCACATTAATTTGGGCGTAGCAACGCACGCCGAGTATTTGCTAGTAAAGTATAAAATTAATGTGTGGTTGTTCGTACATTATGCTCTTCCATACCGTTCATCCGATTGTGATTTTTTTTTCTTTTGCAAAATGTTCAGGAATTTCCCGGGAAGTTATAAACTATTATAAAAATCACCCTTTAGTGAAAACGTAAAAAAATATATTTTTGGACGCTTAAATGACTTACTCTACCTAAACGATAAAAAATACACAAAATTATTGTTACACAGAATTGAATATCACAAAAAAAGTCTTCGACAGCTAATGTTTATCTTTAACAAATAACTCACAACAACAATTTATATGTTTTATTGATGCCAAGAACATCGGGGTAAGTAGATTCCCGGGCAAATGTAGCAGCGAAAGGCCGGTATTCTTTTACGGATAACTCATAACAACGTATTTTGTCTTTCAACTCGTTTATGTCAAGAAGATCGGGGATAAGTATAATCCCGGGTAACGCCGGGTAATCAGTAAGGGGTACCTAAAACTAATTATGATATAAATTTATAATTATTTTTCCGTTTAATTATTCAACTAAACAGAAAAACACAAGGAATTTCACTTAATTAGGGGGAGCAGCGCACGCCGGGTATTAGCTGGTAACGATTAAAAATAATTATCACTATTTTAAATTCATATATTTGAACATCAGTACACTCGAGGCAGCGAGTCTGGACTCGGCTCGCGACTAATATCCTTAGTGAGTTATCGCAGTATTTCTTGATCTGAAAGACTAAACTCTGGAAAATTTTAAATGGTGAAGATAGTCCCGGTACATAATCTGGCTATCTTAATAATCCATATCACATTCGCCTTTTTCAGTATGAATAGTAAGTCTTGTCTGAAGTGTTCATGTTGTTGAGGAGGTGGTCGTGACTCATCAGGGGAGAGCCTCCATGTCTTTCCCAAGTGTGATGTATGTTATCAGCAGCTTAAGCTCCCCTCAGGACACGTTGCACACTGCTCCAGAACACATATCTTGGAGGATAAAGGTCTTCATCTTCTTCTTCTTCGTCACGGTTTAGGTTATTTGGTAGCCTGTTCAGGCTCCATCTTTTCTTTGGTCTTCCCAAACTACTTCTTCCTCTTTGTGAATAGATATGTGCCGATTTTGGTATTCTGTTCTTAGTCATCCTTCCTAAGTATTCTTTCCAGTTTGTTCTGTATTTCACTATTGTTGTATATACATCCTCTACTTTTAGTTGCTGTCTTATTTCTTTGTGTTTTTGTCTGCACTTTGATATCCTGCTATTGGTCTGAGGAATTTAATTTCAGTAGCTTGGATTCTGGCAGATTGTTATGTTATCACTGTCCATATTTCGAATCCGTAAGTAATGATAGGAACTTGCATTGTCTTGTATAATTCCATTATAGAGTATTTTCTGGCTTTATTTTTCAAAGTTCTTTTTAGTGTTCTTGTTACATAATTTAAACTTATTTATGTTTGTTATTTACCGTATATATGTTTCCGTTGTGTGTGATACTTCTTAACAAAGTCATTTTTTTTCAATTTGAAAGGAATGATCCGGAAATTAACATAGGTATTTCGCAATACTTTTAATCTTCGAAAGCAATAATGATAATGTTTGTTTTCAGGTGCATGCAATCTTGAAAGCAATGTAAATGTTGAAATGTGCTTGGCTCATGTTTTGCTTCTCAGCAGACACCCAAGTCAGTACACTTCCAAGACGTTAATATGAGATTTGTAATTTGAATGTAAAGGTTTGTTCATTGTTTTTGTGAAATGGAAACCTCTCTTGAGGGCATGTAATACTAATTTATTTAAAAAATATATATGTAGTATTTTAGGAATATATCCAAATGTAAAAAAAAATCATTAAATTTTTAATAGAAAAAAATAAAATTTTCTTAAGCATACCTAAACTGTAACTTGTATTCAGAATACATTATAGAGTAGGCATCTGGGAGTTATATTAATTAAACTTAGCTACTACTTTTTGCAACTAACTAACTTACTGGCACTATCCAACCACTAGGTTCGTGGCCGTACGGACGTAAGCTCACCATATATCTCTATCCTGAACTAATGTTTTCCAATCATATCCTGTATAATCTACTTCCCTCAAATCACAGTTAATGTTATTCTCCCACCTCAGTCTTGGTTTACCAACTGGGCGTTTTCACTCTGGTTTTCCTACAAGCTTCCATGCACGTCTTTCATTCCCCATTCCTGCCTCATGCCTGCCCATCGCAGTCAACGAGAATTAACTGTTCTTATTATATCTGGCTTCCTATAAAGACCATGTAATTCACTGTTAAGTAGTCTCCCCCATTCACCTGTCTGTTGATCTCTCTTCGGTCCAAAAATACTTTTTGCAACTTTCATCGTAATTTATTTTTCGGTGATACCGGGTAGCGTGATTCGAAAAAATCTGTTTGAAGTGAGGCAACTGAGTGATAAAAAACGACAAATGAACATGTGTATGGATATGTATTGAATTTATATGTTTTTAAATATAGTAATGCTGATATGTTTTTGTAATGTTAAACAAATTGTTCAATTTGTTTTGTCCAACTAAATACAAAATGACAAGAATACCATAGAATACACAGCAAATGTTTCTCGTAAAATGTTAATTGGTTGGAGGGAATTGTATCGTTCCCAGATATTGTAATAAGTACCATATCTTGCAGTTCCTGTGGAACACCTGGATCCAATATAGGTCAATATAAAAACTATTTCACGAAAGCAGAAGTAAAACTAAAAGAAGGGAATTTAGTGAAACCTCAAGCTCTGTAAAATTGTCGGATGCTATGCAAGTGACTATAAATCGTGAAGCTATTTTAAAAGTAGCACTGGTCTTCTCACCTAAAAGGCACAAGAATTAAGAAAGTGCATCATTCGAAAAATGAACAGCCAATTATACTTAATTCAGAAGAAGCCTTGGCACTTTATGTCGATAATATATTTACAAAGAGATAGTATATGTCGGTATGCAGTGTTGCAAAAAGTCTTCTACTTCTTCTTCGGCTTTCCCCCATTTATAGGTTTGCCGTCTTCAGTTTCCATTTATCTCTATCATTCCAATCTCCCTTTTCCAAATTCCTATCCTCCATTATTGTTCTGACGTAGGTTTTCTATTTCTATCTTGGTCTACCACGTTTATTTCTTCCAGGGGGTGACCATTGGTATATATTTTTTGGCCATCTTTCATTTTCCATTCTTTGTACATGGCCATACCATTTAAGCGTTTGATTTTCAATCCTCTTAACAACAGACGTGGTGACCTTCATTTCTCTCCAAAGGAATTCATTTCTTATTTTATCCTGTCTTGTTTTTTGGAGGCTTCTTCTAAAATAATAGAATTCAACTGTTCTAATTTTATTCTTTTGTAATTCCGCCAAAGACCAAGTTTCGCTTCCATATGACAAAATATTCTGTATTATGCTCTTATAAATTTTCATTTTAGTTTCTTTGTAATATTTTTGTTCCAAATTACTCCATGTAATGTCTTAGTTGCATTTTTTGCCATTGCAATTTTAGTCTGTACATCTCTCTCACAGGTACCTAAACTTGTAATTATTGACCCTAGATATTTAAAAGAATCACATTTTTTTTTATTTTCCCTGTTTCAAGTATGAGGTCATCCACATCCTTTCCCAAACACATAAATTCTGTTTTCTGTAAATTTATATTCAGTCCCCATTTTTTTATATTCTTCCATTAATTTATTTATCATATATTTCATATCATCTTCATCCCTGCAAAAATAATTTGATCATTTGCAAACAACAATGAATGCAGTACTTTTCCTCCTATAGGAATACACATTTCAGAAAATTTTTATACCATAAATTAAGAGCTTGGTCTAAATAAACGTTAAAAAGAATTGGTGACAAACTGCATCCCTTAAGGCATTTATTCACTGTGAATTCCTCTGCTAAATTATTCTGTATTTTTACTTTAGCTTTTGTATTACTATAGATCCTCCTATCAATATTTAATCCATATTCATATTTCTCATTGCAAAAAATCAAAATGGTAATACCTTCTTGGAAAAAATATTGTGTTTCCCAGAAATTTCTGAAATATCTGCAGATTACACCGTAACAACCTAATTTAAGCTTTCACCATGACGGACTAAAGCAAATCAAAGTCTGCTCGCTTATTAGCAATGTATAAATGAATATTTGATGCTTCTTCAGGCCATAATATTTACAATCATTAAATTTACTAGAGAGCAAACAATCGAAGATTTGACCCATATATTACTCATCATTTCAGATCATGTAATCATCAGTAGATGAATGTTGCGATTTTAGAAAGTCCGATATTTGCCGAAAGAAGCGAAGGACTTGTTGACGAATTTATCTTTCTTGAATCAGAATACTTTAGAAGAGGAAGCAGCAGCATCAGATATAGAAGATACATTTAAGATATTTGTTGATTTCATGTTTTATTATTATTTTCTGCATAAAGTAGAATAAAAATTATAGTTTCCTATTTACATTTATACTTATAAAGTGTGTACATAAAATAATACAGTAGTTTCAAGTAATAATATAATCACTCAGATGAGGGATAGAAAGTTGTGTGAAGACAGAAATGAAACAGAAAAGAGGATAGTTTTATTTATGCGAGTGAGCGTATAGCTTTCTTTTGTTTTGTTTCTATGGCAACAATAATAACAAAGATGGCAACTCCTAACAAAAATAATTTCGTGTTTTGCAGCTTGAGGGTTGCAAATCAGTTGTGACAGTTCAATGTGCCTTTTGTAGGCAGTTTAATCGTGATCCTCCCAATGCCAATAACCTCCGTCGATGACATAATCAGTTCGCAACGACCGGTTGTCTGTGCAAAGCAAAAGTGTGTGACGATCAAGAGTGTCTGAGGAGAACGTTGCTGCTGCTACACTTCAAGCGCAAAGTCAGCGTAATAAGTAGGCTTTAGAGCCTGTAACAATTGTAAACTTAGGGAAGCACATGTAAGCGTTTTCTTAAGATCTTCCACACTCTCATTGCTGGATTGGTCGTCATGGTCCAGATGAAGGGCTTATCTCCAGTGGCATCCTAGATCACCGTATCTCATCCCATGCGATTTTTTCCTTTGAGGTTTTGTAAAGGACAGAGTCTACGTGCCTCCATTGCCTGCTCACCTGCCCGAGTTGAGAGACAGGATTCGAGAAGCTGTTGCTGCCATCAATCCAGACATGCTTATTAATGTACGGGAAGAATTGGCCTAGAGATTGGATGTGTGTCATGTAACAAACTAGGCTCACATTGGACACCTATGGATTTATAATATAAACTGGAGATGTTACTCTTTCATTTAACATGAGTTTTCTTTTGTCGTACCTAGCTAAATTATAAATCAACACCTTTAAAATAATGTTCTGACCTGTTCAGAATATTAAAAAAGAAGGAGTTTTCTTTATTTCGTAAACAGAATTCATTAAATTTCGAGGTGAAACACGACTGTCATTGGTTGTAAAACTAAAATCAATGAAACGTGATTGGTCGTTGACTTCCATTTGGGGAATGAGTGAAATAGTCACTACAAATTGCAGAATCTTCGGGGAAATAAATTTAGGTAATTCGTTTATTTAAGTGACTCCAACAATGGAGCAAAATTTGTCACACCTGGGAAGGTAAGTTATGAGAATTTTTATTGCAAAGTGTTTATTCTAATTGCAAGAATATAAGTCCAGTTTGAAATACAAAATTCCAGATGGAGTGCCAGTCGCACTCTCCTAAAGGAAACAACATAATCTTATATTCTTCCTTATTAATTAAAAGGAAAATTTGTATACACCAGAGGACTAGTGGTTAAGATAATTGCCACTGGTCCACAGCTTGCCAGTTCAAGTTCGATCAGTGGCGATTGCTTTTTTCCGGGCGAAAAACTCCTGAGAGTGGTTTCCTTTGGAAGAGAATTAAAGCAGCGTGTCCCTATTCGTAGATTTACAATGCGTAAAAGAATATCAAACCTCAGAAAGAGGGGCACGCCGTAGCGTAGTGGTTAAGGTACTGCGCTACAAGCCGAGAAGGTCGAGGGTTCAAGTCCTGGTCGGATTAGGATTTTGAAACTGACCCAAACAATCTGACGGCTCTATGGCCCTGGGGTCAACTCAGCCTCTAACGAAAATGAATACCAGACTCTTGTTCTGGGGTAAAGGCGGCCATCACGCAGGACTGACAACCCGGCTGACATCAAGTGTCATAAAAAGTGGGAGCATTAACGTCCTACTACCCCAAGGGACTCCTGAGGGCTGTAGTGGGATCACTTTACTTTTACCTAAGAAAGAGGCTGCCGAGCAAACTTGATCGGGCCTTTCACGCCTAAAGTGGAATTGAGACTTTTATTTATAACATCCAATATTAACAAATATTACATGCATATATCTATTGGCTATTTACAGTCCCTCACATTGACCTATTACCATCTTTGATGGCTTTGGAATTTGAAAATATAAAAAGTACAGATCTATATCGAATTTGAAGCTGCATCCCTCAAGTAAATTGAGAAGTGCTCATTAATGAGAATTTATGTTCCTCATATATAGAAGGAAAACGAAAGCGATCATTCACACAAATTACATAATATTATTACCTAGAATATTCTGTAAATGCGTGATATTATGCATTTCAAAAAAACGTTAAGCTGAAAATATACAAAACTATTATTCTACCAGCTATATTATATGGGTGCGAAACATGGACTCATACTTTAAGGGAGGAAATGAGATTACGAGTTTTTGAGAATAAAGTTCTTAGGAAAATTTTTGGACCAAAGAGAGATGAACAGACTGGTGAATAGAGAAGACTAAATAACAGTGAACTACATGGTCTTTATAGGAATCCAGATATAATGACAACAGTTAAGTCTTGAAGACTGCTATGGGCAGGATATGTTACCCGTATGGGGAATGAAAGACGTGCATGGAAGCTTCTTTGTAGGAAAGCCAGAGGGAGAACGCCCAGTTGGTAGACCAAGAATGAGGTGGGAGAACCACATTAAGTATGATTTGAGGGAAGTAGATAATACAGGGAATGATTGAAAGCATTGGCTCAGTATAGGGATGTATGGAGAGCTTATGTCCGTGCGGTCATGAACCTACGGGTTCGATAGTGCCAGTGAGTAAGTAAGTAAGTAAGTAAGAATTTTCACGATCGAGACAGGTTAAAACAATAAGAGATATAAGACTGAAGTTTTATAAAACATTGGCAGTTCCTGCATTACTTTATGGAAGCGAAACTTGGGTAATGACCAAAAAATTACAAAGTAGAATACAAAGCGCAGAAATGAACTTCCTTATAACAACAAGAGGTTGCACAAGATTGGATCGGATAAAGAATGAATATATAAGAACAGAGTTAAATATATATCCACTAAATGAGAAAATCAAAGAATATAGAGAGAAATGGTTTACACATGTAAAAAGAATGAATGTAACAAGATTACTAAGAGCAGCATTCAACTACAAGCGAAGAGGTTCAACGAATTTAGGAAGGCCAGTGAAAAGATGGACAGAACAACAGTGAGGCGGAACAGGCAATTTTTGTCTAGTCCGTGAAGTGAAGAAGAGGAAGATACAGGATTTAAACCAGCAAATTTTCGGATATAGACCTTAAAAGTAAAAAGATTCAGACCTGCGACAAAGTGGCTTACACTGTAAGAAATACATTTTTTCCATCAATTTCAAGAAAATCTGTCTAAATGACAATCAGGAATGCCAAATAAACATTTTATAATTATTTAGCTCAGTTTAAGGAGGCAGTGACTGTACTGGGAATTATGTACAAAGTGCAAGAACTGGCGATACTGTGCTCTTGGTAAACTTGTGGGATTTCTTGCTGTAAGGAAATCTTAAACCATAAATTATCATCTCCCACCGTACGCTGAACTGATATTCCACAGACTATATATTTTACAGTATTCTAATCTTCGTGTACACACCACTAACCATTATATTTCATCAATGTCTGCTTATAAAACCTTCATAAACATTTCCTGTACTTGGCATGTTACTATGTTACCATTCAAGCTGAAGGCCTATATCAAGATTTTCTGGCGTTTGACCACATTCACAATAAAAAAATGTTGTGTTTGAATTAAAACGAAACATTAAAACAGATAACATTATTAAGTTGGTTATATTGAAAAACAAAAATGAAGACAGTATATCTAATTAATGTACCATAAGAACTCGTAACTTACGTTCTCCTAAGTTGGGAGTATCGTCTGATATCTGTGGTTAAAGTCAAAATTAGATCCAATATCTGGAATACTAATATTACAATTTCCTAGTTGTAGCTTTCCGTATATGATTCCATGGCGCGACAGGCCTAGAAGACCCTTGGTCTACCAGCCGGCTGCTGGCCTCACATCCACATGTGTCAATCACAGAGCTAGATGCTCTAGCCAGTGTAGGGGTGACATGTGGTCAGTATGTCGAGTCCCCCAGCCGCTGTAGCTGGTTTTCTCAACCTGAAACCGCTACTTATTGTAGCTACCCAAATGCCTCACGATGCTGGGTGGGCACCGGTCCCATACTGGCCGAAATACAATGAGAAAATTTCTTCCCCCATGCAAACTTGAACCAGCGCAAGTCCCGTAGCTCTGCGCCAAGGCTTTCTCCCTTAACCACTAGGCTACGGCGCGGGAAAGTTTTCCGTCTATATATATATATATATATATATATAATTGAAATCTAACTAATAAAAAGGCTAATGTAAAATACACATAAACACATATCCTTTGTCAATATAAATAATAACCTGTAATCTGAGCTCTCAACAAATGACTAAATTACACAACACTTTATAATATATCAATATATCAAATAAATATAATGTAATATTAATATAATTATTTGATGCAATACAAATACAATATAATATGACATGAAACGACACGACGTTATACAATGTAATTTACACGACTATTTAACTCATGCCCCAAATTGGAAGTCAATGACCAATCAAATTTCAATGAGTTTTTATTTACAACCAATCACCGTCATTTTTCACCTCGATTTTATAAGTTTAATTTTATCACTGTAAAATCAAGCTCTTCCTTTTTAACATTCTGAATAGGTCATAGCATTATTTTCAGTGACCGCATGTGCCTACCAGATTGTATATATAGTGGACGGATTTTAACACAAAGTGCTTGCGGGAGATAATATAAAAAGATTTGTAGCAATTGATTATACCACAAAAAAAAAAGAAAGAAAAGAAATCACTGTTTGCACTTTCTTAAACGTATTTTTCCCCAAGAAATAGCGTTCCAGAAAAATATAATTATCATATTTACATCATAGGACATCAGAAATTAATTAATATACAGTTTCATGTGTTTCATTTTTCTCCACTAGGGTACATTCTTACAATTTTTACGGCGTCACTTACCAAAACATGGAATTCCCTTCCGCCCTATGTCAGAGACTGTCAAACTATAACATCCTTCAAAATAAACTAAATAATTATTTAATAACAAACTAACTTATACACCTCACTGATATATTATTTTAGCAATATTAATATACTTAATTATTTATGAAAATAATATTAAGAATAACAAATATTTTTATTTGTTTTGTTTTTAAATATTCTATAATCGTAAAATTAGTTTTCTATATCTCATTATTTTCCTGTTTTTTATATACACTAGACAGGGACAATTTAATATGTCTTGCTTGTATACATTTTATTATTAGTTTTAGTCTTAATTTTAACTAATATTAACTGGTTGTATTATATAGATCGTAATACGTATATTAGATATTATCTTTTGATCAAATTTTTACTTAGTGTTTAATATTAGAGTTAATTAAGATTGTTATATTCTGATGTAATATATGTTTGTCCTGGTGAGTGGAAGAGAAGGCCACATGGCCTTAACTCCACCAGGCTAAATAAATCTAATCTAATCTCATCTAAAATCCTTTGGCAATAAATATTATGATCTGCTTGCAGTGATAAACAAGTGAAACATTACGTTTCTCATTTGTTTTCAAATATCGCCGATAAAATACAACGATTCAATTATCTATGTGGCACAATTAAACGTACTTTATTGAATAAATCTAGAAAAGAAACTATTTTAAAATTTTACAAAGTACTGGCAGTTCCATCTCTTATCTATGGATGTGAAACCTGGACATTAACAAAGGAAGATAGTAAGAAAATAGAGGTTGCAGAAACGAAGATGTTGAGAGCAATAGTAGGATACCGTTTACATTAAATATATAAATATTTTAAAATAACTATACCGGTATTTAAATAATGATTTTGTGAGTAAACAACTTAATTTTATTCGTTAAATAGTCATAACAAATGCCACTCTTGATTTCCAAATTTTCTAGATAAATTGTAAATCACTCGTGGCATTTCTTATGATGAAAGAGTTATTATTTTCTCAAATTAAACTATGCGGTCATTTTAGCAGAGTTGACAATCTGAAAGTGTTTAAAACTCAAACAGGTCTTCTTATATATTGAACAATTGATAATATATAACATTTTTTTTCAATAAACACACTGGGAAAATGAACATAACACTTTATAAATATGTTGGATATTATCCTTTCTATAGTAGTAGTAGGACTTTATTAGACAAAAAGTAAGATATTTACAATATTATTTACAAATATGGGTCGCACGGGCAGTAAGCCGTACGTGCTGTTGACAGTCCGTTACAATAAAGTAATAATTGGTACTAGTGTAAAGAAAAAATAAACAACAAAAACAGCAATAACATTACAATTACATAAAGAAAACACAATAATATTACAATTAAGCAATAACACAATAGCATTATACACAAGAAAAACATTAACATTACAATTACATAAAGAAAACACATTAATATTACAATTAAATAATAACACAATAGCATTATACACTAATTAATTTATATATAATTGTTAATAATTAATGGTATTGCATTTTGATAACATATATTTATTCATGAATGAGTGTTGTCCTTATTTTTCGCGTTTTGTCCAGAAATTTACCGAGGTTTATCCAATTTTCTGGATTTACCAATAACTCGTAGCATGCCAATCTTTCCTGATTTGAATTTAGAAATCTTTCCGGTAATAACTGACGTCTCCAATACTCTAAATCATTACATTTTCCTAATATATGTATCTCATCTTCAAAGTTCCCGCACATTGGACATATTCGCATATCGTGACCGTCGCTAATTTTTAGAAATTTCCATGCCCCTAGCCTAAACCAAGCAAGCCCTGATCTCTCCTTAAATCCTAGGTTGAGTATATACGATTCTTTTCCCCAGACGTGTTTTAGGTCTCTTTGTAAACACAGTGAGCGTTTTCCTGTACATTCGGCGAAAGTATCTTGTTGGTTTATATCTAAGTACCTCCTCCATATTTTTTCTCCACACGTTCTTGCGATTTTCAGTCCCTTTTTCCCATATCCAGTCCATCCCAATGTTTTGGTTATCCTTTCTAGTACATAGAGACCAACTGAGGGATAGAGATACCAGTGGTAATGTTATACTCCCACCTCATTATCGGTGAACCAACTGAACGTTTTCCTTCTGGTTTTCCTACAAGAAATGTCCATTCTCCTTTTAATTCTCCATTCGTGCAACATGTCCTGTCTACCTTAGTGTACGGTAATTAATATTATTGTTATTAAATCAGGTTTTCTATAAAGATCATTCAGCTCACTGTGATGAAGTATTCTCCATTCGCCGCCTGTTCATCTATTATTGGTCCGTAAAATTATTGTAATATCAGGAATAATTGTATGATTTACTAATTAAAATAAATGTTTATATAATTACACAGATCAGGAGTAATTTTGTTGTTTTAGAATTTGAGTATTTTTATGTTAATCCACTCGTCCTGATGCTAAAAACGAAGCCCATATAGTCGTATAATATACCATTTCATTAAGGATAAACATATTCAAAATGTATTTATTTGTTTAGAGTTTGTGTGAGCATGAGTCATTACACAATTACAGCTATGTCACATATATTAGAATAAACCTACTTAAAGGAATTAGTTCTCTCTTTCAAGGCAGATGGGAGCACATCCTAAACTGTTTACAACATTTTATATTGTGAATTAATCTATCCAGGCCGTAATGGGTCTTCTATAAAGCAAGAAATTAACATACAAATACGAACAATTAGTTATTTTATCATATGTAATTGTGTACAGAATAATTAAATGGGCTATTGTTTAAATACTCCAAATTATTTTGATATATTTATGGTAGTTTTATTCCCAAGAAGCAGAGAAGAAACATAACGTCATTTATAACAGAAGCTTACAATGCGTACTTCGAAATGGAACTAGGAGATCAATCGAGGACTTAGACTCATCATACTGTGTGCACTGTATGTGTTGAATACTTACGAAATTGGACTAAGGAAAAAAAACAAATCCCAAGTTTTCAAATGCCAATGGAATGGCGGTTACCTGAAAATCACAGAACTGATTAATACTGATAGATTTCGATGTATGTACACGTGGTTCATCCAGACGATTCTTTCTCGACTTAAGTGGCGAGCACTTCTAGGTACTATTCGCTGGTCGGAGACTTGTCTGTAAACACTACAGTCAGGGAACACAAGCTAGAAGCACTCGCCACTGAAGATGTCCTCCGCAGTCGAGGGAGAAACGTCTGGGAGAAACACAAGATATGGACCACGGCCACATAGCCCGGAATCTCTTAATATTATGATTAACGGCCGTTAAAGCCTGCATTCAACCACTTTACTGATTGTTACTTTTCTACATCCTATGTGATGGATTTAATGCAAAGAACAAGAAAGGATTTATATACCCAAACTTGCAATCTGCTACAGGACCAGATGCAACGGCCTTGGTATTCGTATACCTAAAGCCACCTACAGGCAATAGTGAACATATTTCAGATACAGCCAGTAACAGCAATTCATTATCATCATCATCATCATCACTCGTGTCCGATAAGAACGCTTTGGAACATCAAATGTGCCACCATTATCACAAGAAAGCTAAATTATACAGCAACGGATTTAATCATTCCCAATGATGCAGCTAAGCTGCTAGATTTCAGACTACATGAAAACAAATTTTCAGCTGATACATCACTACAGGAACAGCTGCTAGAGCTGTACATCAGTGATGATGGAAATCTAGTTTAATAATGAAATGATATTCAGACTTAATTAACAAACTGGGTTTTTATTATGACTTGTATGACTTGTAGAAGATTTTCGGGCTGTTTGGCGTGGTCTGGATTCTTGAAGTTCTTCGACGTTTTGCCAGAGACTAGGTCGGAGTACTTTTAGCCTCAAGACCACGATCAAGAGCCCGAAAATCTTCTACAAGTCATAATATGATATCCTGTCGTGAAAACCTAAGTCAAATCTGGGTTCTGTTAAATGTGATCCAAACGACTGGAGACTATTTATCGATTCTACTAAAATATGTCTTAAGGTTGGACTAATACACAATGGTAATGCTCTGTCCTCAGTTCCAGTAGCACACCTATTGCAACTCGATGAGAATTATGAACGTTTGCATAATGTTTTGGTGAATAATGTTGAACATCAGCGGTTGTTTTATAAAGATTTGATAGTAATCTGTATGATATTAAGCCAAGAATAAGGATTCACAAAAAATATATATTATTTGTGCGAGTGGGAGAGTATGGCAAGATACAAATATTGGAAACAAAGGCAATGACCCAAAAGACAAAGTTTGACATCAGGTCGTCAAGAACATAATAAGGGTTACACTAATGGAACCTAAGAACATCACATTGTCGCCTCTCCATATGAGCATTGATGTCATAAACGAGTTTGTGAAGTTCTTGACTAAATGATGATCGTTTTAAATATCTATTTCTGCTCTTCCTGACGCCAAAATTAAAGAAGTAATTATTGTGGGTCCTTATATCAAGGCTCTAACTAAAGGCAGAAAATTTGAAGCTACTATGATCTCTAAAGAGAAAACTGCTTGGAATGCATTTAAATAATATAAAAATCTAAAATATAACGACCTCAACAGCGTTTCGTAATTAATTAAAGTATTAAAGAATTTATGGACAACTTTCTGTAAGCTATAATTACCCTGATTATGTCAAAATTGTAAACAACATGCTAAATTTGCAACCATTGGGGTGCAAAGTGAGTCACACATTTATTACACTTTCTGTTTTCACATTTGGACGTATTATTTGACAACATGGGGTCAGTCAGTGAGAAATGAGGAGAGATTCCGCCAAGATATTCGACAAATGGAGAGGAGATACCATGGACTAACTAACTCACTGGTATCATCGAACCCATAGTTCATGGCCGCGTGGCGAAAGGATTCCCAGGAGTGGTCCCCGTCGGAAGAACCGAATGGGGGACTATTTTACCTTCGGAATAATTTACTCCAGTGGAACCCATGTCCGCGTTTCTTGACGGTTGCGGTTGTATTTTTACGGTGAAAGTTCGTCACTCTTTCGACCTGGGCACTTTTTTTCGTCTGGCTTATCACCTTCGATCAGTCCGGCGTGGATAACCCTATCGGCAGCAATGCTACCGCCTACATAGACCTCGGGATCATTCCACTCGACCAAGGAAGGTAAAGATACCACGGAGGGAGATACCAAAGACGGTGGAATATTTCAATGATTGTAGAATGTTTCTGGATACTGTGTACGGATTCTACCGCAAAGCAAAATATTAAGACCAAAGGACAAGTATTAGATACCAAACGAACAAGATTTTATGGATGTGTTGTTTATAAAGTGAACGGAAATATGAAATTCGGATAAAAAACTCACAAGTTAATTTGTAACTTTTATACAAATCATAATTATAAAATGTTTTAAAGAAATTGTGTGAGATGCACTATTTCCTCTAGTGTTCAATTTTGTACTAGAGCATGCCATCACATCTTTAGAGGATGAAGAAGGCCTACAATGCAATGGTATTTACAAGCTATTAGTTTATGCTGATGATATAGTACTATTGGATGATAGCGAGGAGACACTACGGGCTAACACGCACACTCATTTGAGTAACACAAAGAAATTGTGACTGGAAGTAAATATCAATAAAACGAAATATATGGTCACACACATAAACACATTATGTAATGAAAATAACAAGCTAATGAAAAATTAGGGAAATTTTGAAGACGTGGCTAAATTCAAATATTTAGGAACAATAATCACAAATAGGAATGAGATGCAAAAATAAATAAAACATAGGCTCAATTCTGGAAATACATTCTATTATGCATTATAGGGATTCTTTTAGTCCCAACTCCTTTCAAAGAAGGTTGAACTAGAAATATATACAACTGATATTCTAGCAGTTATATTATATGGGTGCGAAACATGTACCCTTACTTTAAGGGAGGAAAGGAGATTACGAGTATTTGAGAATAAAGTTCTTAAGAAATTTTTTGGACCAAAGAGAGATGACTACATAACAGTGAACTACATGGTCTTTATAGGAAGATATATATAATAAGAACATTTACATAGACTGCCATGGGCAGGACATGTGGCACGAGTGGGAAATTAAAGACGTGCATGGAAGCTTCTTGTGGGAAAACCAGAGGGAAAACGTCGAGTTGGTAGACCAAGAATGAAGTGGGAGAATTACATTATGCATAATTTCAATTGAAGTGGATTATACAAGGTATGACTGAAAAACTTTAACTCAATATAGGGATATATGGAAAGCTTATGTCCACACGGCCATGAACCTACGGGTTCGATAGTGCCAGTGAGTAGGTTAGATTTAGATAGTTATGAAGAAAATATGTGAATAATTAATTGTTGATTTGTCAACGAACTTTATGTGATGGGAGAAAGCAAGACATAGGATATTTAAATTCAATATTTTGTTGTAATATTATTAATCAACTCTCAAATATAAAATACCTGTCAACTATTAATTTGTAGACCTGTGTTATTTATATAATCATTTAGAACAACTGTATTATTTTGTACAACTATATTTTTATTATAAGTACATTATCTTTGTTCGTAATACGTAATGTCAGAAAGTTAATATTATAGTTGAGATTTAATTATCCTACTGTGTATAAGCTCATATTTTATTGTGTGTTTTCACTGGTTGAAGGTTTTATGACCTTAATGCTGCCCGTTTTAATACACATTTTGTTATTATTATTATTATTATTATTATTATTATTATTATTATTATTATTATTATTATTTCTCTTTACTTAAATTAATATCTTGATTTGTAAGCATTTTACAGGACCAACGCCACACGGGTTCTATTGGGACACGAACTGTCGGAAGAGGATTTATAACTTTCGTCCACATATAAACCTATTTGACTACCCAATGCCATAGAGGACCTAACTGGTTGAGTGATCAGCTCAATGTCGAGGCCAACGAAATTTTAAGACAAGGCACACCTTACTAAACAAGACGAATATGATATGGATGATTATGATGGCCAGATTGTCTTGGGGCTCCATTTGGACCTGAAAGTTTATCGATATTTGTCTTACAAGTGAGGAAAACCGCGAAAAAAAACTCTCATCCAGGAAACGTGTCCCGACCAGAGATTGAATTCTGTCCCTATGCGTACAAAATGCAACGACGTTAAATTCGAGACCACAGCGGTAGTTCTTTTTAACGATTTTCCAACATTACGTGTTATTAATGTTGCGTTCTTTAAAGTAATTAGTATCTCAACTTGTCATTCAATTTTCAAACTTTCTTCACACAAACTATATTTATACACGACCCGCGCTGTAGCCAAGCGGTTTAACGCAGGATTGTGGGACTTAAATTGGTTCGATTCCCCATGATAGAAGGCATTTTCTCATGAATTTACGATTCTGGATGGGATAATGGTACCCACACAGATTGGTTACAAAGTTTGGCAGCTAAAATATGTATCAGATGGTGGAGAAAATCAACTAAAACGGCAGGGGTTCCCGACATGCTGACCACATATTAACCACATACTGGATAAGTCGTAAAATTCTGTGATTAATAATTGTTGATGTGAGGCAAGCAATCGGCTGATAAGCCAAAGACTTTCTAGCATATTTGCGTCTTGGTGTTATACTCTATATACAAACGGACGAAGAACATTTTAATAAGGAACACGTAATTTACTTTTATACACGAACTTGAGGTAAAATTAACTGGAAAATATCGAATCCAATAAACAGAAATATCTCGTGTAAGTCACGAAACTTAAAATAATGCATCTACAACGCGTGGACCTGTTAAAATTTCAAGATAAACTTTCTTTCCCAATGTATTATAATTTACATAAGCGTAGACTTAGCATCGATTACTTTAGTTTAGAAGTGTCATTTTATAGAATTAATACTTGCAACTTACTTTCATAACCTATTTGACATTACTTTGCTTTCTAACTCCAAGTGCGACAGGCCTAGAAGTCCCTTGACCTACCATCCGGCTGCTGGCCTCACATCCACTTCTGCTAATCTGTGATTAGACGATCATAACCAGTGTAGGGATGACATGTGGTCAGCATATCATGTCCCCCAGCCATTGTAGCTGGTCTTCTCAACCCGGAGTCGCTACTTATTGTAGCTACCCAAATGCCTCACGATGCTGGATGGGCACCGGTCCCATATTGGCCGAAATTCCAAGAGAAAATTTCTTCCCCCGTGGAGACTCGAACCAGCGCAAGTTCTGTAGCTCTGCGTCAAGGCTTCTAGTCTTAACCACTCGGCTACGGCGCGGGACACTTTGCTATCCAGTGAAAATTAAAATTAAATACAATTCTGATGGCTGTAATATTACTGTAATATTCGATATCAGGGACTGAGATATATTGTAATGCTATATGTGGTTACGATGTAAAATATTAAGCGATAAATGATTTTTATACTTCAATTTCTTGTGCCCTATATTTCAGGTTCTTATGAAAAGCTATATGAGTTCTGACATAAATCCCATTTATCTGATGAAAGCTTTCATATTTCATTTTCGATGGCGTCTATTCACGCTTGTATTTTTAAATACACGCTCAAACTGCCAACATCAGCGCCTTCTGGTTTATGAGAAACTTCTAACAATTGAATGATAGCGTGGCTATATTCAATGCACAAGTTATAAATTATCTGAGAAGACTTTCTTTCTGGTAGATTGTAGGAATGGATACTCCTTCGTTCTCATATATAACAGAGAAATACTATGGAAAGACTAACTTTTACGAAACTCAATGAGAATTCTCAGCGATTTATTCGGTACAATGAAATATTCGTATTATACGTAACCTAAAGAAACTTCAAAGTAGTTGAAGGAAGATTCTTTGTAGCAATGAAACTTCTTTCTTCCGACTAAAATGTTTATATTCTCCAATAACATTCCGCGAACAATTCTAAGACCAAATCTTTGTAATTTCCTTTTTCTCATTTCATCATATTTTAACGACGATTAAAACATTCGATTTTAAATTCGTTTCTGAAAAGGAATTAATACAGCATCCTAACTTGTCTAACACAATACAAAACACATAAAAGTTTAAAATTTAAACAGAAAATCAGGAAATTAAGTTAATCTGCATTAATAGAAAAGCTAGAGTAAAGAATAAAATCGCATTTAATACTCCCCGTTTTCTGATTTTTCTTTTAGGTTGAACCCAATTTCATCTTGATTATTTATTGTTTACGTAAGTACAGATAGGAACATAATAAAATATCACTACATACAACGCTCTAAACAGAATCATAACAAACAATAGACTTTATACTGAAGACGGAACCAGTTTCAAAAGGTCTACATTCCAAATAATATTATAGAAGTTGAGGATGACTGTACCTTACAAGTATTTATTTTATAATAATTATATACTTAAAACGTTATTGTAGTTTATATTAGATTTACAGAGAAGTGTTCCGTTTAAGACCCTAAAACGATAAACTTATTTACGTTTATTTGATTTGCCTATCTTCACTATATGTAATGGATTATATTCTACATTGATATTTTGTTCTCTATGGTGTTCTTGATTCGACACACAACAGGCATTCACTAACTAACTGGTACTATCGAACCCGTAGGTTCATGGCCGCGGATATACGTAAGCTCTCCATACATCCTATCCAGAGCTAATGTTTTCCAATCATTCCCTGTATAATTTATATCCCTCAAATCATAGTTAATGTTACTCTCGCACTTCATTCTTGGTCTACCGACTGGCTGTTTTCCCTCTGGCTACCATTCTGTTACAAGAAATACAATACATTCTGTGTTTTTTTACCTACTGGTATATTAGGATGTATCCATACTTAAAGCATTTTTTTAAAGTTCACTACTATTAGTGTTTCTAATTTTCACGTAGACGTATCAGCCAAATCACTTTACATTGATGGCGTTGATCTGATAGTTCATCACTTCTGATAGAGGCAGAGAACAAAGTAAATTTGATCGATTTCCAGATAATATGGTGAGGTATATTCGGTCAGCAGTTATTCAACCGTTTGTGGTGGGTTCCCCGAGCACTTTGAATTTGGCGATGGTGCTTTCTACATTTGAGGCGGTCAGAGGACAATGGGTACAAGTGACATTTAAAAAAATTAGTTAAGTGCAGAAATGATTAGGTAATATGAGAAACTGTTTGGTGCCCAAGAGAAAAATGCGTGCGTATAACAGATTCAGACAAAGATGGAGTCTTAGAAAATCACTCAGAGAAATAGCTCATCTACTTGGAGGACAAGGAGTACGTCAGTAGTTGCACACCGTGGCTTCCAAAAGCAGGTGGACTCAAGCTTAGAGCGTTGTATTTTTTTAATGTTCCCAACAAATTTTACGTGAAGATAATTATAGTATTATTAGTGTTTAATACAGTGCTGTTGATTCTTCGAAGTTTATTGATTTATCAAATATTATTATATCTGAATCTGATGAAGATGAGTATGAATTTAACCTCAGCCTTCATGCATGGTAAGTAAAATATTTTAACTACTTTATCCGTATTTTCACAATTGTAGATTTATATTAAAAATATTAGCTTTTTCCAATACATTTTGAGATAATTGGAAATGATTTAACAATCTAAAGATATAATATGATTTTGATCTACAGGATTTGCAATTTAATATTGTTTATAATAAAGGTGTGATTAAGCATTTGTGTTTTTTTTTCCATGTGATTCCAATGAAGATGACATTGAAGAACAGGGCCTACACATGAAGAAGATGTTCCAATATTGCACGTTGGCAGAAAGAGGATTAGTCAGCGAGAAAAGTGGATAAAAAGTAAAGTAAAAAGAAGAAAGAATGCAGGCAAACAATATACAGACAGGAAGGGAAACATTAATGTGGAGAGGCAGGTAAGAGAATATATTCATGAATGCAGGTTTAAGGTCCAATGAACTTTATAACTGATTTTTCAATTAATATTGTCATTATATGTAACTCTTTGAATAAGTACTTATTTCCAGTCATAATAAAAACTTTGGTATGAATTTACTTTTCTTGGATAATCTATTTCAAAATATTGTTATAGTATGGGCTAATGTATGTATTGAATATGATCATATTTTACAGATAAATATACTCATATATAAGGAACATAAACACAATTCAGGAGACTTGTAAGATATTCCTGGAATGTTATATTATCATTGATATTTATATTTACTTTTCTCCAAATCAAGTTTTTGTCACTTTTACCCCTTGTCCTCTAACCGCCTCATTTCAACATATAGAAACGTGCAGTTCGTAGAAAATTCGATGGGTGTACAATTTGTTGTGTGCAGCATTTCCAGAATTAATGTACTTTTATATTGTCACGAAGGCATGGGGAACAGGTTGGATTTATTTAACGTAATACCAGGAACAAGTGTTAAGTGACGTAATGATTCGAACCAAAATAACAGAATTGAAATAAAAGCTTAAACAAACATGCTTCCATGAAACAACAAAATTTCAGCCTACAATTAGAAGAGAGATAATGAATTAATCCATAAACATTACTGCACCATGTCGTGACATCAACATAAAACAAGTGGAACGTAATATATTAACTTGCTGTAGGAAAAAAAATTGGCATGATAATTCTTCAAGTAAGCTGACTGTTCAGAAACAATGACAAAATAAGAAAAACGTTTTTAAATTGTTATATTGTCACCATTGATTTATTTTCCCTAAAAATATTAAACTATTTTAGAGTCCCTGACCTCGAAGGTACAGCTGATCACATTCTGGACTCCTATTATACAAGACAGAAAGAAGAGGACAACAGTATCTGTAAATAGGCCTACGTCAAAAGAATAGTAGAGCAACCTGGTCGCATCCCTGTTGACACAGAACTCACCCGAGATGAATCAAGGCATCATCATCTTGTTATTCCATACATATATAAGATCGTATAGACTGTTACAGTCTCAAGGCTTGATTTACAATCCATCTCTTTTTCGGATTTCGCAAGGATCTCTTTCCATGTGTACGTTATTGAAGCATGGCTTAGGATTTATGTTCATGGATGTGCGTTATACATGTACTGGTGATTATTTTATAAAATGAAGATCTTCCAGAGCATCTTAATTTATTTTGTGATACTATCCGGAATTCTCTGCTGTTTATTTCTTTAACTTCATCTCTCTGGCTGTGATTCGATGGATGACCTTAATTTTCATTTCCTTGCCTCACTTACGTACTTATTATTGGTTTTATATCGGTAACCGAGGTAACTGGGAAATGAAGTTTTACAGTGTAGAGTAAAATAATTTCTGTGAGGTTTTCAATGTTATTTATAGAAGAAAATTTGAATGGTGTATATATAGGAGGAGTTACAAATAAATGTTTTGAATTTCATGTTCTAACAAACTTTAGTCACCAATTAAACAGAATAAAGTTAACTGAAGTAACAACTAACGCTTCTGCAAGGTGTAAGAGTTTTAATTATAATAGATAATTAAAACTCTTATTCTACAATATTAAGGGATGTAGGCACATTAAAATAGTTTAATAATCCATACCCATATTGGAAAACTAGCAATAAACTCTAGTCTTCATGTTTATGCAACATTTTACGTGACGTTCACGTATTCCGCTATCCCAGTATGCTATGGATGGATGGGATAAAATCTACTTTATAGTATTATGTGAGATGTAGGTCATCTCTTCCGGATCCGTCACACCGGGTTCTTTAATCGTAATTTTTGGTTTGGGCCCGTGGCCACGAGGATGGACTACAACCCACCACTCTGCCCGTTTTTTTCCTTTTTCCTTTTTTTATATGCTCACGCTTGGAGTCATGGCCGAACACCATTTTAGGCCTCCAAAAGAACACATTATCACATATTTCTAACAACTGTGGGCGCGAACCAATCTATTTTCCTATCATGAGATAAAATGAAGGGTGATATGAAAAGAATAGATGAGCATGAAATAACATGAAGGGGACAGACGGAATAATGGAGAGAGTTAGTGGAATGGAATTTGAGAACCGGGTGTACTCCGAGAATAACGAAAAATCCAGAAATGATGCACCAATAATACCCTGACTAACTATTTATGTGCTGGCAATGACCAGCATTGTCCACTGTGCTGCATCTGGAACCAGTTGAGTGTCCTTGGCAGCCAACTTTCATAATGGCGATCCATATGAAGTTTATCGTGTGTTTAGGGGCGTTTGGTGTTCAGCCGAGTATCGATGTAATTAGGGATGAAATAAGTTGTTTCCTCTCTAGAGCAGGACATCATAAACCACGTGGCCGGACAAACAGAGTTAGAAATCAGAGGGTGCGAAATGAGCCACACTACGTATTTCACGTAAATCCCATCAACGGGGTGGTCTGGGGAATGTAGTTGGGGTAACAGAAAGTCGCTATAACGTACGTCCAATATTGCAAATAATTGTATTGTGATGATAAGTTATGTGATGAGGAATGGAGGTGACCTCTCATTGATCCAAACACAAATGCAAATGATATGTGGAAACGTGTCAGATCGATGGGTCTACGGCAGAAGACAAACCAAAGGAGAGAGTATTAACATATCACTGGATGATCTAAACCAACATTTCACATCATACGTTTCACATAATATAAACGCTACAACGAAACATCAAACTGTAAACGAGCTCCTACCCGAGAAAAAATCTCATTTTCCTATATATGCCATTCAACGTTAAACTATCACTGGACCGTATTAGAATTAAGTCACAAGGCGTAGACAATATAGCTACATATTTTTATAAAGAAAATACTCAATGGCATTCACCCAACTGTGACTCATATATTTAGTGCCTCAATCATGACTTCAATTTACCCTTAACTTTGGGGAAAAACTACAGTAAGACAAATCCCTAAAATTAAAATTACCTGTAACACTAAACGACTTTAGATCAATCAGCATCCACCCAGTTCTTCTAAGGTCATGGAGCGTATTGTTCATCGACGATTAACTGATTACCTTAATATACACGACATATTCGACCCACACCAATCAGGCCATAGTACAGCAACCACTCTTATTAAGTTACCGACGATGCGCGGGAAGCAATGGACAATGGCCACATTACAATATGAACACTCTTAAACTTCTGTAAAGCTTTTGACACTGACATACAAATAGCACAATTACGCGATCTGAATCTTTTGAACAATGCTGTTAACTCGCTTTCATCCTACCTTCATGATCGCCAGCAATGAGTACACAATGCAAAATACTCCTCATCCTGGCTATCTGTGAAGGGTGGCGTCCAACAATGTTCAGTGTTAGGAACATTATTATTCTCTATCTATATTATCAACATATCCACTGGTATTACTTACTAACGATATCATCTACAAGCTAACGCTTTTCAAATTTACATTCACTCCCATTCCGATGATGTACACTATAAAAACAAAATAGTAACATATTCTCAATTTTCCAATGGTCGACGA
This sequence comes from Diploptera punctata, assembly GCA_030220185.1. Taxonomy (NCBI): domain Eukaryota; kingdom Metazoa; phylum Arthropoda; class Insecta; order Blattodea; family Blaberidae; genus Diploptera; species Diploptera punctata. The sequence goes on from JASPKZ010008129.1 coordinate 157,887, forward strand.
AACATGTACTTCATCTTAAAGCTGACAAGACACATGGTGCATAATTATAGGACATCGACGAATCCAAAGCATTAAAAATTACGAAAATATCCCTAACATTCTTCTAAATGACAAAAATATTCCCTACAGCTCAGTAGTAAAAAAATCTGGGCATCTACATCTAGACTGTAAAATCCAAGTAAATAATACCTGCAAGAAATTATTCTCAAATTTTAAATCCCTAAATAGGTTCAACAAATTCTTGTACAGACTTTTGAAATGCAACATTTTGATTACTGCGAGACATTACTGACTAATCTGACAACTGATATATCTGACATACTACAGCTTGCTCATAAATCATGCATTCGATTTGCATTTAATCTCCTTCGTTATGACCATGTTTCTCCTTCTTTCAAGGCCTTATCATGACTACTTCTAAATGACAGAAGAACATTACATCCACATGTTTTATCATTCTTAATTCAGCACACGTACGTATTTACCAAGTTATTTATCAACGCGCTTTCATATTTGATCGACTCAACACAATTAAGAACAAGACAACATGAATCCTTTTTACTTTTGATGTCACAGAACACGACATGTCTATACTCTGAATCTTACACAATATGTATGACTAGAGCATTGAACTCACTTCCCAGTCATGTCAGGGACTGTCAAACACTACCATTATTTAAATCCAAATTATCTTTAGTTCAACACAATTAAAATATTAACTGTATAACAACTATATTCAGCATTTTACAAATACCCATAAATATTCATCTAGGAAGCTTTACTTAACATAATTTCAGTTTTATTATTTTGATGATATTATAATCCACATTTTGTTAGTATTAGATCACATCCCCACTGTCTTTTATTTAGTCTATATTTTAATAATATTTTTAAATTGTAATATGTATGAAGTTTTTGTATAATTTTACTATTCGCTAGATGAGTGGAAGAGAAAGCCTTATGGCCTTAACTCTACCAACTAAAATAAAGAATTATTATTATTATCATTATTATTATTATTATTATTACCATTATCATCATTATTATTATTATTATTACCATTATCATCATTATTATTATTATTACCATTATCATTATTATTATTATTATTATTATTATTATTATTATTATTATTATTATTACCATTATCATCATTATTATTATTACCATTATCATCATTATTATTATTACCATTATCATCATTATTATTATTATTACCATTATCATCATTATTATTATTATTATTACCATTATCATCATCATTATTATTATTACCATTATCATCATTATTATTACCATTATCATCATTATTATTATTATTATTACCATTATCATCATCATTATTATTATTACCATTATCATCATTATTATTATTATTATTATTATTATTATTATTATTATTATTATTATTATTATTATGTCCACGGTTGTGGTCTCGAAGTAGCGTGCTGCCTTTTCACGCAGGGGGCCTGTGTTTGATTCCCGGTCGGGACAGGCTCCTGGGTGAGGTTCTTTCGGGGTTTTTCTTCACCTGTATGACAAATGTCAGGAAGCTTAAGGTCCAACGGTCCCCGAAAATCATCTGGCTATCATCATCATCTTTATCTTTATCATTATCATCATCATCATCCTTCACCGGTGTGGAAAGCAACGGGAAGCTACCACACCCATAATTCCCTAGTAAAGTTGCAAAGCATAGCATGAAAATGCTACGATTGCAGTGAAACACCTGCCCTTGGGCAGAATTATTAAGGATGGAGTATTATTATTATTATTATCATCATCATCATTATCGTTATCATCATCATCGTTATCGTTATCGTTATCATTACCATTACCATTATCATTATCATCATTATCATTATCTTCATCATCATTATCATCATCATTATCATTATCACCAGTTGTGCAGCTCTGCGTTCCTCGTGCATAGCGGGAGCGAAAATATAATTCTAAGACATATGTTCTGTATGATCTGTACCAATACTGTTCCGGATCTGTGGATTCGAACCCGGGATCCCAGTCGGGACAACGCTTTACACACTTATATGGAGAAGGCTAAGAATTACTTACGTAATTGTTTATATTAGTTAGTGTAATTAACGATGGGTAAAATGGGTTTGAGGAACAGGATTTTTTTTCTGAATAAGAATATTTTTATACAAATCTGTGGAACCTAATTGCAACCAATTATAAAGAAGCTTTAGGTAAATACGAGAGTCTTCGTTTTAGTACAAATGTCAAAACTTGACTTATCTGATCCCCAAGGGAATTTGTTAAATGAATTTAGAGAAAGAATATTCTTCATTTCTAGCTTCATGTTCGTATAGGCTATATTTATTATTAATTGCACCGGAAGAAACGCGAACCAAAATTTTCATTAAGTAAAAGAACCTTTGAAGCTAAATATAAGAATATTGCCTTTTCTTTCTTGTTAAGACAGAATACAAAGAGAAATATTCAACCTGAGAAATGCAGCATTTCTTAGAAGAAGTAACTTTGAATGTGTAACGTGATTGTACAACTATTCCCTAAAAAATTTCCTCGTCTCTTTCTCTACTCTCCTCTTATATCCTTTCTTCATTTCCATCTTATGTTTATTAGTACATTTTCTTAAGTATTATAAGAAATTTAAATAAAGGAAAGAGTGAAATAAATGAATAGTTACAGAAATTAATTATGTGGGACACTTTTTTTTTTATTTACAGGAAGATACATATATATATATATATATGTATATATATATATATATATATATATATAACTATAACGAAATATTGTACCAAATATACTACATTGCCAGAACTCGGAAACAAAATTATAACTTCGTAATATTTTAGCCACAGTCGCTATGAAGTATTCTGGTACGATTAAAATACCACTTACTTAGACTTAATACAGTCTTTTCACTTTACAGCAGTTCGCTCTTAATTCCTGCTTTCCAGAGAATTCTATCTTCCCATTGTCCTACTTCCGCACCCCTCTTCATCATGGCATCATATATTCCCTCATACCATGTTCTTCTGCTTCTCACCCTCTTCCTTCTGCCTGGTACCATCCAATCTAATGCCTGCTTAGGCCACTGTAAAATTCTCTTTGTTATCGTATCGATAACAATTTCTTGTGCATCCATCTCTTCTCTAATGTATGTATTTCTAATATGTTCTAATACTTCTCCGTAATCCATCCATTTCTATCGCCAAAATTCCTTTCTGTATTCTTTCCTGTGTCCAAATCCATTGTTATTTTTCTTTCCAAATTCTATGCCTATTGATCTGTCTGGCTTTATCTCTCTTTACAGAAAACTTAACAATTATTTTTTATGGATCTGGTTGTCAGTCCTTGGACAACCCCCGCATTTGGGGATCCTAACCAGAGCCTCATTTGCCGGTTTCCGGGAGTCCTATTGGGCCTCCTCGGCTACCGTAGCGGTCACGGGGAAACTAGTCCCCACCGTATATCACCCCAATAGGCTATTCCGTATTTCCCGTTGCCCACCTCTCGGGACGTGGACCACTCAGGTTGGATTTTGAGGGGTTTAAAATATCACTACAAATCGTAAAATGCATTTTATTATGTTTATTTGCCAACTACATGGTGTTAATGATTAGACAAATACTAAATGATTATATACGGTATATAATTTGTGTGTGTGTAATATGAAAATAAAAATAAACCTAACCCGGAATTTGAACCCGAGAACTTTAACTAAATACGTTAGCGCGCTCCCAATGGCTCTACTCTTGCATTCCAGCAAGAATGTTTTCTTTCTTATATATGATTCTCTATCATAAGGGCAGCTGCCATCTCATAGTTTTTATAACAAGTCTTCTTCTTCCTCGTCTTCCTTCCAAGTATTAGGTCAAGGCCTGTTACGATCCTATAGAAAATTTTACCTCCAGCGTTCCATAGGACGGCCCAGAGATCTTCGTCCTCGTGGTATATAATTATAAACAGCTTTGGGGATACGATTTGAGCAAGTAAGTGTATAAATATAAGATTTACTTTATAGCAGTAACGCTTCTTTATTTCAATGTTGTAATGTATGCATTAGGTTAGCGTTTAGGTTGGTCTTTCATAGTTTTGAGTAGCCCTACTTAAATTGAGTTTGGTTAGGTTTTTACATTTATCAATGAAGGCCAAAAATTACATAACAGAAATAAATACCTGAACCGGGATTTGAACCCAAGACACACACACACACATATATATACATCTTCTTCTTCTTCACTTCTTGGTTTAGGCAAGAGTTGCTTGTTCCGTCTTCACTAATAGATCTAAGACCATCTCTTCCGAGGACGTCCGACATCTCTTCTTCCTCTTGGAAAATAATGGAAGATTTTATTTGGTAATCTACTTTCTTCCATTCTTTCTACATGTTCTTTCCACTGTATCTTGTTGTTAAATATCTTTTCTTTTATGGAGTAGATCTGCAGTTCTTCACGGATATCCTCGTTTCTTATCTGGTCCATTCTAGTGCAGCCTTTTACTCTTCTTAAAAATTTCATCTCGGCTGCTTGGATTTTACTTTCTTGTTTGGTAGTGGTAATCCAAGATTCACTCCCATACAAAAGGACAGGGACAGCCATTGTTTTATAAAATTTTAATTTTGTTTGTTTATGGGCTTTATTATTCAATGTTCTATTTATTGTACCACAAATAGCTTGAAACTGATGTGTTTTGTGTTCAATATCTTTATCATACCCATAGCTGATGTCACATCCTAAATATTTAAAGTGGGATACTTGTTCAATAATTTCGTCTCTAATTACTATTTTTGCACGCAGAGTATTTCTTCCACAAAATGCCATTACTTTTGTTTTACTTATTGAAATTTTAAAATTATAATCGCTACATATTGCATTTAGTTTGTAAGCAGCCAATTGTAACAGATCTTCATCATGGTGTAGTAAGACTAAATCATCGGCGAAAAGTAAGTTATTAATACTTGAGTTATTGTTCAATCTAAGGCCTTTGTCCATTATAATTTTCCATTGTTTCATAATGTCGTCGATATATATATTAAAAAGAGTGGGCGATAGACTACACCCTTGTCTAACTCCTTGATTTATTAAAATTTCTTCTGACCTTTTTCCATCAGTTTTTATCACTACTTTAGTTTCTTCATATAAGCCTTGGACTGATTTTATTAGATGGTGTGGATATCCTCGTTCCTTCATTATTTCCCATAGTATAGATCTATTTACTCTGTCAAAGGCCTTTTCAAAATCAATGAACAACAAATATGTTGGCAGGTTAAATTCTCTTCTCTTTTCAATTAGTCTCTTTATAATAAACACATTATCACTACAGGATCTTCCTTTTCTGAACCCTGCTTGTTCTTCTTCTAAGAGTGTGTCAGATATCTTCTTCAATCTATTATTTATTATTTTTGCATATAATTTATAAGTGGAGTTCAATAAGCTGATACCTCTATAATTTTTACTATCTAATCTATTTCCTTTTTTTTTTGAAGAGGGATATGACTTCACCTATCTTCCAATTTTCAGGTATTTTACATGTCTTCCAACATTCGTTTATTAAGTTTAATAATCTTATTTCTGCAAATAAACCTGCATACTTTATCAGTTCATTGTTTATACCATCTATACCTGGTGCTTTTCTATTTTTCATTTCTTTCAATGCCTCTCTCATTTCGCTTAGAGTAATTCTGTCTATTTCTGATTTATTTTCACTTTCAGAAGGGCGTTTTATAACTAATTCTTCTTCGTTACACCATAATTCTCTGTAGTGATTCTCCCATGTCTTCAGATCAATGGTATTTAGTTTTGCAGTATATTTTTCTGTTGTATTTAATTGTTTCATTACTTTAAATGCTAACGATTGTCTGCCATGTACATCGTGCTCTATTTTGGAAATAAATATTTCCCAGGAATCTTTATGAGCTGTTCGAGTTATTTGTTTTGCTCGATTTCTTTATTGTTTATATATAGTTCTAGATTCTTCAGTTTTCTTTTGTAAGTACTCTAAATAAGCTATTTTTTTTGTCTCGCACAGCCTCCTCTATTTCGTCATTCCATATCTTTAATCCTCTTTTGTTGCGAATCTTTTTCTTCTTTCCTATAGCTTCATTTGCAGCATTTATAATACATGTTTTCATATTTTCCCACTCTTCATTTAGATTATCATTAATTGATTTTCTTTCTAAGTGTTCTTGTAGCCTTTTTTGGTATAATTGTCTTATACTTTCTTCTTCTAGAAGATATACTTTAAAAACTTCTTCTTTTATTCTTTCTTGAGTTTTCGGTTTTTTCCATTTGGCTATTATAAGTATCGTGGCTACCAATAGATAGTGGTCTGTATATATGTCACATCCTCTGTATACTCTTACATCTTGTATTTGATTCCTGAGTCTATCATTAATCATTATGTAATCTATTAAAGATCTTTGGTTTCTAGCGCACCATGTATACTTGTGTATGTCCTTTTTTCCTATAGAAAGTATTCGTGATTTTTAGTTTATTATAGGTAGCAAATTGTCGAAGTTCTTCCCCGTTTCTATTTATTACATCTTCTCCAAACATACCTACTATTCCTGGGATTGGGAGATTACCAACTCTGGCGTTTAAGTCACCTCCTAAGATGATACTTTCTGTGTTTTTAATACCATTTATTTCCTGTTGTAATTTATCATAGGAAATAACAGTGTCTTCAATTTTCCCTTCTTCTGGTATCATACACTCCTACAATGTTTAAGTAATTCCGATCTATTTTCAACCTTACTATTACTCTTCTCTCATCCATATATTTGTAGCTTATTATTTTTGATCTCCATTTGCTATTAATTAGTATAGCTGCACCACTGCAAGCTCTTCTATCTTGAGGTACTCCACTGTATATTAGTATATAATTACCAATATATTTTGTTCCTTTCAAATTCTTTTTTGTTTCAGTAAGTATTGCTATATCAATATTTTGATTATTTAGTTACACACACACACACACACACAGAGAGAGAGAGAGAGAGAGAGAGAGAGGAGAGAGAGAAGAGAGAGAGAGAGAGAGAGAGAGAGAGAGAGTGAGAGAGATAAGGAGAGAGATAACAAATGAATTGTCTTTTATTCCAGGTGACCAGATCATTTAGCTTCCTCAGAAAATCAACTACAAAAATCAGTTTATAAATTAAGGAAAATAATAAAATATTCTAATTTGAAGATATCAACAGAGAAAACAAAGTCCATGGCATTTGTGGAACTCAGCATGAAAGAACTAAAATTGAAATTAGAGCAAACATCATTGAACAAGTAAGTTGTTTTAATTATCTGGGACCATACCTGCAGAATTTGGATATGGAGAAGAAATTGGGGAAATTTCAACAGGTACTCGTATCTGGTTTAATGAGAAGATATTTTACAAATAAAACCACAAGGGAAATTCAATTGAAATTTTACAAAATAGTAGCCGCTCAAACGTTGACATACGGGTCTGAGACCTGGCATTTAACGCTCTCTGATAAATATAAAATTGAGACAATATAAATAAAATTTCTGAGATCCGTTGCAGGTGTAACTTTAAGCGATCAAAAGAGAAGTCATGATATCAGTAATGAATTACAAGTATGCAATATAAACAAGAGAATATACAGAAATGAATGTAAATGGTTTGCACATGTACAAAGAATTTAAAATAATAGTTTATCAAAACAGATGCTTTATTATAACCTCAAGGCTGAAGAAATGTAGGAAAACCGAAACGACGTTGGGAGGACGAACTGTAACATTTTGTGCAGCGGGCAGCGGAACGGGCCAATAGGCACATACCTTGAAGATGATGATGATGATGATGATGATGATGATGATGATGATGATGATGATGAGTGTGAGAGAGAGCGAGAGCGTCAGATTAAACATCTCAAATATATAAGCGACATTACAGTTGTCAAATATCAACTTTCCAAACAATGAATTAATAAGTGTATTGCAGTTAACTTTCATGTAAAATGTATTGTGTTTCAAAAGTCAATAAAACAGTTCTGATACTGATTTCTATTGCTGACATCCTGAGTAAAGTTAAATTGTGAATTCAACAATTATTCTCAACTAGAAAGTTTCAGAACCTTTTTACAATAGCGTGGTAAATTAATTATTTAATAAACATACAATTTTAATAAAATAAGCGAAGTAACTAATATCAAAATTAGTGAACCATCAAAAAATAGTTCATCTGAATTATGCATTACAGCTCGTACGAAGTGCTTTTGATACATCGACAGGTTAACATGTGAATCGAGCAGCAACATAATGAAATACAATCAATACCAATTATAACGTATCAACTTCATTATTTTGTCTACCGCTCTGGATTTGATATAGCGCCTCTGCCTCGTAAGCAGCGGTGCCGAGTTCCATATTAGGTCGGGACAAATCTCCTGTGTTGTTTTTTTCGGGGCGTTACCACATCTATAAGGAAATGTCATAAAATTTAAGGAGCAAATAAATATTTCTGGGACATTATCTGTCTATCATGTTCATACAATGTAAGAGGTTAAACTGAGATTAAATAATATAACTATTATATATCACCTATGAATGCGGCTCTGGTTGTTCGTTGAACATTTCTCTGCTCAAAGATTAATCGGGATATTTGTCAGAAATTGAAACATACGTAAATTAGTTCCAAGTTTTATTCTAGAAACAAGTAGACAATCGAAATAATTATAATAGTACATGCCTAGTTTTAATGTTATATAACCATTAATTTGGTGAAACATTGAGGGCACCCAGTACTATTCTCCTTGCAATTTTGTTTAAAAAATATGCAACAAACAAAAACAATTTTTGTAGTGCATTTTAAAGTCATGTGCATGAAAATTATCATAAGTAATGCCACGAGTGATTTCCAAATTATCGATAAATTCACGACTCACGAAGTGAGGAGTGAATTTATCTAGAGAATTTGGAAATCAAGAGTGGCATTTGTTAGGACTATTTAACGAATAAAATTAAGCTGTTTACTCACAAATCATTATTTAACTGTAGTTATTTCAAAATATTTATATATTTAATGCAAACGGCGATGTTTGAAAACAAATGAGAAACGATAGGTACGCTTCTACTGCTTCTTTTGTTTATCACTGCAACCAGATCATACTATTTATTGCCAAAGGAACGCAATATTGTAAGAATGCTCTCTAGTGGAGAAAAAATGAAACATCAATCTGTATATTAATGCATTTCTGATGTCGTATGATGTAAATATTACAATTATATTTTTCTGGATTATTACCTGGGAAAAAATACATTTAAGAAAGTCAAACAGTGGTTTCTTTTTTTGGTGGTATAATAAATTGCTACAAATGTTGACATGTATGCACTATATATACAATCTGGTAGCCGTATTTCTTATAGGCTCAGTCACTGCAAAATAACGGTCAGACCTGTTCAGAATATTAAAAAGGAGGAGCTTTGTTTAATATATGGTAATTATAACACTGATAAATATTTCGTAAAACACGACTCTGATTGGTTGTAAAACAGAAATCATTGAAACGTGATTGGTCATTGACTCCCATTTGGGGCATGAGTTAAATAGTCTCACTAATTAAACATGTTTTCCTGACCATAATGACACTCTGGTTCACTTTTAGACATATTGTTATGAGTAATTTAAAATACAAAAAATGTAAATAAAAATGCAACTTCTTAAAAGTATAGTCTTGGAACAATTTTCTCAAAAACTACTTATCCAATTGTTTCCAAACTTTAGTATGTTATTTTCCATAGTTCATTTGATAATAATAAGGTTTTTGTGTGTTCAGATATTGATTGTGATTTATTTTAAAAGATTCGAAGACCAGAAATTGTTTCTGTTAAAAATGTTGCATACTTTTTTTTTAATTTCAAACACTATCAAAAGCAGAAAAACAAATTTAACTTATAATTATAGAGCTCTTTAAACTGCATATCATCATCATCATCATCATAGTACATTCACGAATTTAGGTCATTTGTTGACCTGTTTCGGCCTCGAGAGGAACACCATCCAGAAGTCTTTTGAGTGGACGTCCTGGTCTTCTTCTTCCTGCAGGTTGATATCTTAACATTATTTTGGGTATTCTGTGATCTTCCATTCGATGAACATGTTGTATCCATCTTGACTTATAATCAGAAATTTTGTTTTCTAAAGATTCCATGTGTAATTCTTCTAAGATGTCTTCATTTTTTTTTGTGATCTAGTAGTGTGTATCCTGCAGTCCTCCGAAGATATCTCATTTCAGCAGATCTAAGTCTCTGTATATCCTTCTGTTTCAACGTCCATACTTCGCTACCACACAAAAGAGTTGGAAGAGCCAGTGTTTTATACACTTTCAGTCTTGAATGCTTTTGGACTAACTGTGGCTTGGAGATTGAATTTATTAACCCTAAAATTCTTAAAAATTTAGATATTTTTGCATTTACATCCTTTTCTTCTTCATATGAGATATTGCATCCTAGATATGTAAAATTATTCACCTGCTCCAAAATTTTATTGTCCAGTACAATTTTACTTCTGACAGGATCTACACCTTGAAATGCCATAATTTTTTTTCTGTAGATATTTTTAATCCATATTCTTCTGTAATTTTGTTAAGTTCATACAGACCTTTCTGTAGATTATCTTCGGAATTTGCTATTATTATTTGGTCATCTGCAAACAATAGGGTGTTTAATTTTCTATTTTCTGATATTCTTATTCCAAATTTATATGTTTTGTTCCAACAACATATTACTTCATTGATATAAATTGCAAAGAGTGTTGGGGATAGGGGGCAGCCTTGTCTCACACCACGATTTATAATTCCTTCTTCAGAAAATTTGTTATTTAATTTAATCTTCATGGTGTTGTCTTTGTACATATTTTGTATGTTCTGCCGAAGTAAATTTGGTATATTTCTGTCTTCCAATATATTTAAGAGTTTTGATCTCTTGACTGTGTCGAATGCTTTTTCAAAATCTATGAAAGCAAAATGTGTTTCTAAGTTGAATTCTCTTCTTTTTTCAAGCAATAGTTTAACAGAAAATGCTGAATCAATACAAGATCGTCCTTTCCTAAATCCATTTTGACATTCCATAAGGAATTTTTCACTGAAACTTTTCAATTTTCCATTTAAAATGTCTGCATAAATGTTGTAGCATGTGTTTAACAAACTGATTCCCCTATTGTTGTCCATTATTCTCTTGTCTCCTTTCTTGAACAGGGGTATAAAAAAAACTGCATATCGATGCCAAAATTATTCTCCTATCTTCCATAGTTTCAGACAAAAGTACCAATATATATATATATATATATATATATATATATATATGTAAAGAAGTTACGGGAAAATGTAAAACAACATAAAAATGTGCACATTAGCAGAACATAGCGACACCATTTTTAAAAATAACGTTTTATGTGTTTAAATGTCTAAAATCGACAAAATAATATTACACATCAATAAAATAGACCTTCCTCGACTTTTTGAAGAAAAAATAAAAAATAACCCAAATAAGTACTGGGTACCCTTAATTTCTAGTATCAATTTTTTTAATGCCTGGGATCGCAGTAAAAACAAAATGACGCGTACCTGTAAGTTCTGGTTCTGTGTTGGTAAATCGGCACACATTTTTAATTGTTCATTTTTTGTAATACCGTACATAACTGATTAAACCAATATATTTTATGTATATGTATATATGTGTGTGTGTGTGTGTGTGTGTGTGTGTGTGTGTGTGTGTATGCAATTGTTAACATTAACGACATTTTAACAGGTAAGACAATTAGTGTCGCAATTAAAATATAATGATGAAAACACTAAACATTTTGCAAGGAGATTTGTTATCCAGGGTTGAAGTTCTTTTACGTGCCGTAAATTTACGACAATCGGCCGCGGTGGACTAGTGGTTATGCTCCTTGCCTCTGGTCCCGAGGGTCGCGGGTTCAAACCCGGCAGGGGTCGATGGATTTTTTTAGGACGGAAAAATCCAAGGAGCAAGTCCTCCGGGAGGGCCTTTAAGCCGTGGGTCCCGAGTCTGAAGATTTTCACGCTTGTAAAAAATCCTTAAGCCTGAATGAAAACGCCTCTAAGCAAAATTTAGCGAATTTTCCCGTCCTAGTACTACCTTGGTTTCCTAGATGTCAGTATGAGGCGGAACGTTGACCACGGACCATTAAAAAATTACATCTATACGAAAACAAGTGCAACTAAATTAGTATGGTTCAAATTCTTCCCAGTAGGGGGAGAGAGCCTAAATCTCTCTAAAGGGAAAACATAGGCTTACATTTACAAAAAAAAAAATTACGACACTAAATACATGGATTTGATTCCTTCCCGGAGAAACAGTATCTCAGGAAATTGATGTCCTTAATAATCCATCAGTTCAGGCCGGAAAGGAATGTGGTAATCTGTAATCTACCAGGAACCCCTTATGATTTTAATTGTGGTAAACCAACTTCACACTTCTGTAGTTTACCGATTACAATATACGAGTAGCATGTGTGACGTGTGTTTAAGAAAGTGAGAATAAGGTTAAGACATTGTGTCAAATTAACATGTCGGTTTCTGTAATGACATGGGTGACAAGAATGTTATCAAATAGAGGCTACTCAAAGCAATTGTGTAACAGATATCATTTAATAGGTATGTTTGAATAGATTAATATATTAATTAAAGAAACATTGAAAATATCTTCAGAATTACATAAAATATTGATTTAAAACTCGAAGTCATATTAGCTTCTTCCTCTAAATCCGGAAGTTCATTACGCTTCCATTCACTTCAGTTAACGATTATTTATTTATTTATTTATTTTATCCGGTGGAGTTAAGACCATAAGGTTTTCTCTTCCACTTCATCCGAGTTAAATTATACATATAATAATAATTATGAAATACTTAGATAATTAACTATACATAATAGATGTAGGCTACACAATATAAATTGATAATGGAAAAAAAAATAAAATTGTAATAATAATAATAATAATATTAACACTAATAACCTATAATTTGATTAAGAAATGGGCTTTGTAAAGGGAGTTCAAAATATAAAGGAACAATAAAAGTATACATGGAACACGGTTATATATTATATAATCTAAGGAAATATGTAGTGAGTTTTTTCTTGAACTGTTTTTGAGTCAGGCAGTCCTTGATACACGAGGGGAGCGAATACCAGAATCGTGTGGCTGAAACAAGGAATGATGAAGAATAGTGAGATCTGAGATGTAGAGAAACAGTTAGAATTAAATTTTCTCTGAATCTCGTGTGTTTAAGTTAGCGAATGGAAGCGAGTAGAAATATAAAGGGTGATGAGGTGGACAAAGTATTGTACAAGAAACAGAGGCAGTGTATATTCCGCCTGCCTTCCAATTGAAGCCAAGACAATATTTTAAATAATGGAGTCATGTGATCTGATTTACCGCGGTTACATGTATATCGTGCACAAGCATTAAGAACTCGTTACATTCTTTGTCCGAATGTGATATCCATATCAGTTAAAAGAAGTCACAACAATCCAAATGCGGTGTAATTAAAGTTGAGACAAACACTTTTTTTAATGAAGAAGGAAAAACAAATTAAAAAAGGTTTTAGGGAATGGAAGATTATGATTACGTACAGGTTTTGTGCCCGGTTCTTTCGTGAATAATTCAGTGAGTAATGGTAACATTTATATCTGGGATGTGTTACTGATCTTTGTTCTCTTCATGTAGTCTTTCATGAAATACTTTCCAGACAAAGGAGGCCATGCAGGTAGTAACACTGCTATCTGTGTAACTCCAAGGATTCATTCATTAGACACACAATCCTCACAATAACAAGGTAGAGGAGTAACACCTTATGAAAGTTAGTAAGTTATTTAGTCAAATTTTTTGTATGAGAAGTATTTTAGGAAATACATTAGAATATAACGCCACGATACATCAATCATATGTAGACTTCAAAAAGGCATATGATTCAATTAAGAGTGAGACATTTTATGGCATTCTGCGGTAGTTCGGAATCCTATGAAATTAGTTAGACTTATTTGAATGTGTAAATGGACCAAAGACTACATTGAGTGCAGGCAAATAGTTTCCAGATACTTTTATATTCACAATGGGTTAATGCATGGAGATTAACTATCTCCTCTACTATTGAATTTTCTACTAGAGCGTACCAATAAATATTTAGAAGGATGAAGAAGGCCTAGAAATCAATGACATTAATAAGCTGTGAGTTTATGCTGACGATGTGATATTATTAGGGGAGAGCGAGGAGATACTAAGTGCAAGACGCCTATATATATATATATATATATATTATTCAATACAACTGCGTTTATCATTTCGACATCCTTCTCTCCTGGCATGTCATTCTTTGGTTGGGGCGCCTGAAAGGCTGAGTTACGCTACCCCGATGAAGATGATGCTAATTATACGCCAGTAGAGGCCTTAATCTTATACTTAGTGAATATGTTATTGATGATAATCATGACCAAATGATGTTCGGGTATTGTTTAGGCCATAAAGTGTCCTGACATTTGCCTTAAAGGTCAGACAAAAAAAACCGAAAAACCATCTCCAAGGAATCTTTTCCCGACCCGGAACCGACCCAAGCCCGCTGCGTGAGCATGGCAGCACGCTACCTCGAGACCTCAGAGGTGTTACATATAAATATATTATGTATTGAAAATAGACAATATAAACATGAGGGGCTATTTTGAAGAAGTGGCTGAATTAAAATATCTAGGTACAATATTTACAAATAGGAATGAGGTGCACACATAAATTAAACATACTGAAATTCTGAAAATGCATTCTATTATGCATTACATGGATCATTGTCCCTACATCTCTCAAAAAAAAACTTTAAACCGAAAAAATATGAAACTGTCACTCACCCAATTATATTATATTGATATGAAACATAGGATTTTACTTAAGGGAACAGAAAAGATAACGAGTATTTAAGAATAAAGTTATTAGGACTATTTAACTCATGCCCCAAATGGGAGTGAATGACCAATCACATTTCAATGATTTTTTATTTACAATCAATCACAGTCGTGTTTCGCCTAAAATTTACCAACTAAAGTTTATCGTAATAAAGAAAGTACCTCATTTTTTAACATTCTGAATAGGTCATGGTATTATTGTGACTGACCCCCCAAGAGATATAACCACCAGACCAGATACGTATGTATGTACATAGTTATATATATAGCATGAATGTCAGCCGAAAGCGCATGCGATAGATAATATAAAAACATTTGTAACAATTAATTATACCATACAAAAAAATAGAACACTGATTGCACTTTCTTAAACGAATTATTTTCCAGGAAATGACGTTGCAGAAAAATGTAATTGACATATTTACATCATGCGATATCAGAAATTAATTAATATAGTAGTGGTAGTATTCAAATTTTCTGAAGCTCTTGATTTGTCATCATTCGCTTGTTAATATCTATAATGTTGGTTATAAATTTCTCCACTAGGGTGCATTTTTACAATATTGCGATCCTTTGGCAATAAATAATATGATCTTGTTGCAATGATTAACATAAGCAAATGAAGCGTACCAATCGGTTCTCATTTGTTTTCAAACATCGCCGTTTATATTAAATATATAAATATTTTAAAATAACTATAGTTAAATAATGATTTGTGAGTAAACAACTTAATTTTATTCGTTAAATAGTCCTAACAAATGCCACTCTTGATATCCAAATTCTCTACATAAATTCACGACTCACGAAGTAAATCTTGAATTTATCGATAATTTGGAAATCACTCATGGCATTACTTATGAAAACGTTCGGATCAAAGAGAGATGAACAAACAGATGAATGGAGAATACTAAATAACAGTGAGCTACATAATGTTTATAGGAAACCTAATATAATAATAACAAGAGTTAAGTCTCGTAGACTGCGATGGGCAGGATATGTGGCGCGAATTGGGAATGAAAGAGGGGCATGGAAACTTTGTATTAAAACTAGAGGGAAAATACGCAGTAGGTAGGCCAATAAGGAGGTGAGAGAATAAAATTTAAAATGGCTTTTGGGAAGCAGATTATAAGATGATTAGAAAACATTAGTTCAGGATATTGATGTATGGAGACATTTTCACCTGCAGTTCGGTAGTGACAGTGAGTTGGTTATGTTATTTAGTTTATATCTAACTAACTGGCTCTGTAAAACACAGATATCATGCATATGGTCGCCCGGACATAGCTGTGTTATAAATTTTCGAAAAATTAAAATAATTACTGAAATAATAGTGTTATAAAAATCTGTGTTATTTCGTCAATTTTTAATGAAGATTCATTAAGTCTGTTTTATGATGAGAGAATATGTAAACACTAACAATATAAGAAACATTAAGGTATAACTCACTGGCACTATCGAACCCGTATGTTAATGGACGCGCGGATTTAAGCTCTCCATACATCTCTATCTTGAGCCAAATGTTTTCCAATCATCCGTGTATAATCTACTTTCCTCAAATCATAGTTAATGTTATTCTCCCACCTCATTTTGTATCTACCAACTTGGCGTTTTCCCACAAGAAGTTCCATGCACGTCTTTCATTCCCTATTCGTGCCACATGTCCTGCCCATAGCAGTCTACGGGACTTAACTGTTCTCATTATATCCGGCTTCCTATAAACACTATTATGCAGTCTTCTCAATTCACGATACATTAAGCTATAGAGATACATTTTTGTAATAAAGGAAAATCATATTAAAATATACAGTTGGGGAATTTCAGGGATTCTGTTTTAACTTTGAAAGGCAGTCCCATTTACATTGTTCTGGCATTGGCAGGTAGTTGGTCGTCAAGAAAGAGGAAAAAAAATACAATGCACTCAGATAAAGCATTCAAAATTTTGTAATCCAAGTTACAGGTATAATAATGGTCTCTTAAATTAATGTAAAAAACAATACATTTACGTGTTGTTAGTTCTTTCAATAGACACGGTACAAAAATTCTTGAAAAAAATATGGCAGAATTGACCTACAACAACTTTACCGTTACCTACCTTAACATAATTAATTCTAGAACTTTTGAAATACTATATCAAAACTAGACACTGAAATATGTGTAGAAATCGGTTTGTAAGAAGTATTGTTCCCTGAAAATTAAGTGGGGAGATGGGGTGACACCATTACCCCATCACATTAAACATTTTTTTTTAGAAACAAACAGTTCTAAACATTTTTTTTTAAAGAAAGGACGAAAGTTTAAGCTTCAGCCGGTATAGCTCCTCCTCACCCCCACTCATCCATGTCACATATACTTCTCATAGCAATAATCGAGACTTAATTGTTATTGTTGCATCAGTTTTCTCATTAAAGAACGTACAACGCACTGTTACATAATTTTTTCATTCCATATGCAACTTTAACATTCTTTGATCGAAATATTTCCCTAAGCACTCATATATTTCTAGTTATCTTGTAGTAAAGTTCATTGTTTTGTTTGCTTTACAGGAAAAATCCCCAAATTGTTAGTTTAACGTTTGTGACAGAATTTTCGATGCCATGAATCTCAGTAAAGCATAACTTTGTGCGTTTCTAGAATTGAGCATATGTTAACTTTCTTTTTTGCACCTGTTTCATATTTGTTATTTGTCCTAGTAATTGGAGTTTAGCCACTTCTCAAAATTTCTCTCTTTAATTATTAACTATCAATATCCTTTATATAATACATTTCTACATGTCAACATAAAATTAGTTTTATTGATATTGCTACCTAATCTTAGTGTTTTCTTAGTGCTGTCTAATAGATTGTGTAATTGTGTACGTTGATTTTTTTAGTATTTGGACACTATCATATAATAATACTACATATATAAAGATATTATTAATATTATAACTTATTTATTACCTAAAGATTTAATTGCATGTCCTTTTTCAAAATAGGCAGAAGAAATTGGACATCTGCTTGATTTAACTGAACTGTGGATTTATTTCCTCTAAACGATTGCCTAACATCCGATGATTATGAAATTAAATAATTTAAGATATTTAACAGTCATAGAATTTAAAATCAACTACACATTTAGTCAAATATTTATTTATGTAATAATTTAACTTGATACATTGAAAACCATATATATTTTACTTCGCTTGGTGATTTTTTTTTAAATCCAACGCCAACAAGGTTCTCAGGGTTAAGTGTTCTCTTGCCTGCTGTTCAATAGAGTTTTGCCGTTAGAGGGTGATGACTCTCCCATAGTTTTGCATTTAGTTACGTGGGTGGCATCCATCTCTGCTTATTAGCATAGTGGGCACAATAGGTCTTGTCAATGACTAACTTGTGTATGTGTTTATGTAGGTAGTCGTGATTAGTAATAATTCTGAAGTTGGCAGTTAGGACTCTCCGTTGAAAAGATTGAATTTTAAATCGGAAAAAGACAAACTTCACCTCATACCTTTTACTTACTGCATATGAATGGTGAAGTGGAAGAGAAGACCTTACTGTCTTAACTCCATCAGGTAAAATAAATAAATAAATGAAGAGATCAGAAACTAGTTACTAGAGTCTCGAGCTTAATAAGCAATTAGGCAATTTGTAGTGATTAAATACAATAAAACTGTTAAAGTTTATTACGATTTTCATATTTATTTTAACACAAATTCGTTACAGCTCTTTCAGTATTTTGTGCCTTCTTCAGACGAATACCAGGAATACAAATGAATGTAGTTATATACACACCCAAGTATGAACAAGTGTAACTATGCAGCTGAATGTAACGTACTCGAGTATAATAACAAAATTAATTTGAATTCGTAGTATTCGTCTGAAGATGGTACAAAGTACTGAAACAACTGTAACGAATTTGCATTAAGATAAATATGAAAATCGTATAAAAGTTTAATAGTTTTATTTTATTGAATCACTAAACAGTTTCATCAAGTAAACACCAAGTCAACTGATTAGTTAGGTAATTTCTTCACAGACGTATACAGTTATGTAACAAGTATGTGAGATAGTTTCGTTTACTATCTTTTAAAATAAAAAAAATGTGATAATTATTGTTATAAACTATTCCTCTCTCATATGAGTGCATTGCTGGGGGTATGACGCATCGACTGAATATATTAATTCTATTGCACGACAGCTGTATCAATCCAATATCCACATATGTTAATAACGTCCAATGATCATGCACCCTTAGTATGGCTGACATATGGTCAACATGTCGTGTTCCCAGATATTACAGGTGGTTTTCATTCATCTCACATTTAGACAGGAACTGACGCGTCTTCTAGCTCTTCGAAAAAGACCTGATGCGTTTAGACTGCATCGTCAGCTTGTGACATTTACAATTTTAAGGAATTTTAATGTATTATTGTCACCAGGTTGTCTCGAGTTCAAGGAGATTTTTATATTTTACTAGTTTATACCCGGTGTGCGCTGCTACGCCTAAATAAATAAAAATTAATGTGCTTTTATGTTTAGTTGAATATGAAAAATGAAAAATAATTATAAATTTATATGTTCTAGATACCCCGTGTTGATTACCCGGCGTTGCCCGGGAATCTACATATCCCGATCTTCTTGACATAAATGAGCTGAAATACGAAAATGAATGTGTATTACTTACTTACTTACTTACTCACTGGCACTATCGAACCCGTAGGTTCATGGCCGCGCGGACATAAGCTCTCCATACATCCCTATCCTGCGCTAATCCTTTCCAATCATTCCCTGTATAATCTACTTCCCTCAAATCATAGTTAATGTTATTCTCCCACCTCATTCTTCGTCTACCAACTGGGCGTTTTCCCTCTGGCTTTCCTACAAGAAGCTTCCATGCAAGTCTTTCATTCCCCATACGTGCAACATGTCCTGCCCATCGCAGTCTACGAGACTTAATTGTTCTTATTATATCTAGCTTCCTATAAAGACCATGTAGTTCATTGTTATGTAGTCTTCTCCATTCACCTGTCTGTTCATCTCTCTTTGCTCCAAAAATTTTCCTAAGTACTTTTTTCTCAAATACCTGTAATCTCCTTTCCTCCCTTAAACTAAGAGTCCATGTTTCGCACCCATATAATATAACTGGCAAAATAATAGTTTTATATATTTTCACTTTAACGTTTTTGAAAGGAGTTGGGACATAAAAAGTCTCTGCAATACATAATAGCACGCATTTCCAGAATTGAGCCTGTGTTTAATTTCTTTGTGCATCTCATTCTTATTTGTGATTATTGTTCCTAGGTATTTGAATTCAGCCACTTCCTCAAAATTTCCCTCATTTGTCATTAGCTGTCCATTTCCATTATATAATGTATTTCTACGTGTGACCATATATTTAGTTTTATTGATATTTACTTCCAGTCCTAAGTTCTTAGTGTTACTCAATAGTGTGTGCGTATTGTCCTTTAGTATCTCCTCACTATCGGCCAACAATACTAAATCATCAGCATAAACTAACAGTTTATAAATACCATTCAGTTGTAAGCCTTCCTCATTCTCTAAAGATTTAATGGCATGCTCTAGTACAAAATTAAATAGTAGAGGAGATAGTGCATCTCCTTGCTTCAACCCATTCTGGATTTCAAAAGTGTCCGAAAACTCTTTGCCTACACGCACCCTACTATTTGTGCCATGTAGACACATTCGTATAAGTCTAACTAACTTTTTAGGAATTCCGAACTCCATCAGGATGCTATATAACTTCTCCCTCTTAATTGAATCGTATGCTTTTTTGAAGTCTACATATAGTTGATGTACAGTACCATTATATTCCCATTTCTTTTCTAAAATCTGTCTTATACTAAAAATCTGATCTGTTGTAGACCTGTTTCTTCTAAATGCACATTGATGATCTCCTAGAATATGTTTAGTTAAATAAGCAAAAGGAAAATTTCATATCATAATTATTTTTAGATACCCCGTGCTGTTTACCCAGCGCTGTCCGGGAATCTACTCATTCCGATCTTCTTGGCATAAATGAGCTGAAAGACAAAAATTAATGTACTTCTTGTGATTAGTTGAATAAGTAAAATGAAAAATAATTCATCATCATCATAGTACATTCACGAATTTAGGCCATTTGTTGACCTGTTTCGGCCTCAAGAGAAACACCATCCAGAAGTCTTTTGAGTGGACGTCCTGGTCTTCTTCTTTCTGCAGGTTGATATCTTAACATTAGTTTGGGTATTCTGTGATCTTCCATTCGATGAACATGTTGTATCCATCTTGACTTATAATCAGAAATTTTGTTTTCTAAAGATTCCATGTGTAATTCTTCTAAGATGTCTTCATTTTTTTTTTGTGATCTAGTAGTGTGTATCCTGCAGTCCTCCGAAGATATCTCATTTCAGCAGATCTAAGTCTCTGTATATCCTTCTGTTTCAACGTCCATACTTCGCTACCATACAAAAGAGTTGGAAGAGCCAGTGTTTTATACACTTTCAGTCTTGAATGCTTTTGGACTAACTGTGGCTTGAAGATAGAATTTATTAACCCTAAAATTCTTAAAAATTTAGATATTTTTGCATTTACATCCTTTTCTTCTTCATATGAGATATTGCATCCTAGATATGTAAAATTATTCACCTGCTCCAAAATTTTATTGTCCAGTACAATTTTACTTCTGACAGGATCTACACCTTGAAATGCCATAATTTTTGTTTTTTCTGTAGATATCTTTAATCCATATTCTTCTGTAATTTTGTTAAGTTCATACAGACCTTTCTGTAGATTATCTTCGGAATTTGCTATTATTATTTGGTCATCTGCAAACAATAGGGTGTTTAATTTTCTATTTTCTGATATTCTTATTCCAAATTTATATGTTTTGTTCCAGCAACATATTACTTCATTGATATAAATTGCAAAGAGTGTTGGGGATAGGGGGCAGCCTTGTCTCACACCACGATTTATAATTCCTTCTTCAGAAAATCTGTTATTTAATTTAATCTTTATGGTGTTGTCTTTGTAAATATTTTGTATGTTCTTGAAAAATAATTATAAATGTATATCGTAATTATTTTAAGATTCCCCGTGCTGATTACCCGGTGTTGCCCGGGAATCTACTTATCTCGATCTTCTTGGCATAAATGAGCTAACAGACAAAATTCGTTATTGTGAGTTATCCGTAAAAGAATATCCTCCATGTGCTGTTATGCTTGCACAGGTATCTACGTACTTGTCTCGATCTTCTTGACATCAATGAAAGACAAAAATGCTTATTGTGAGTTATCCGTAAGAGATAAACATATGCTGTCGCGGACGTTTTTGTAGAGCGTTTTTAGATATTCAATTCTTTGTACATTAATTTTTTATATTTGGTATGGTTTAGGCACCATAAGCCATTTAATTGTCCAAAGAGCTACTTTTTTCACGTTTTTCACTACAAAGGGCGAATTTTAAGGGTGTAGGAGTTGAGAATCACAACTCTCTTATAGTCTATGTTCATCCCGGGAATCTCCTGAACATTTTGCACAAAGCCTCATCACAATCGGATCAACGGCATTGCCGCGCATAAAGTACGAACAAACAAACAATATATTAGATTCCAGATATTTCTGAATATCAACCTGCAGGAAGAAGAAGACCAGGACGTCCACTCAAAAGACTTCTGGATGGTGTTTCTCTTGAGGCCGAAACAGGTCAACAAATGGCCTAAATTCGTGAATGTACTATGATGATGATGATGATATTTCTGAATGTACAGTATTTTCAAATAAAATGTAAAACTTCTGTAATAAAGTATTACGATAATAATAATAATAATTAATAACAATATTATTAATAATAGGGCCTAATAATAATAATGATTAAGTTTAGGAATTATTAATCAAGTTATGAAACCATCCCTTGTACAAAAAAACACCAGATTACGTTTATATAACACTTTGGCTAGACCAGTGTTGACCTATGGTAGTGAAGCATGGACACTAAAAAAACAACATGAAAGCAGAATAACGGCTTGTGAAATGAGATTCATGCGCAGAACAGCGGGTTACACCAAATGGGATCGGAAAAGGAACACCGATATCTTAAAAGAATTGAAGACTACGCCAATTTTGGAATATATTAAACAGTACCAACTAAATTGGAAACACCATCTTGAAAGAATGAGTTCAAATCGGATCCCCAAAGCTGTTTATAATTATATACCAAGAGGACGAAGATCACTGGGCAGTCCTATGAAACGCTGGAGGGAAAATTTTCTATAGGATCGTAACAGGCCTTGGCCTAATACTTGGAAGGAATAATAATAATAATAATAATAATAATAATAATAATAATAATAATAATAATAATAATAATAATAATAATAATAATAATATTAACAGAAGATGGTCTGAACAATTTCAACAATTCTAGCTTTCATGAAACCGGAACGTGCCAACAGGCTTAATCCCTAGATGATGATGATGATGATGAACAATAACAAAAGCTATAACAATGACAATAACATTAAAAAAATAACATTAGTAAAAATAATAATAATTATAATAACATTAATAATTACAATATATTACGCCACATACGGTACTGGCAATTGCATAACAGTCCATATTACATCACTTCTAGTCCCACTGAGTTTTTTTATTAGACCAATCTGAAGGAGAGGCAAAAACTGGAATTTGCAGTTGAACCTGAAATTCGATCTCTCTTTACCTACGTTTGACCCGCAGTGTATTCTAGTCGATGTGGTTTTGTTTCCCTCTTTTAAGGTGAATCCATACCCTACGCATCTCGGACCTTACAGGGAAACTATCAGAGGAGAGAAGAACACGTTTAAACTCTGGATCGAAGATCAGCGAATTACATACCCCTAATGACTCAATACGAACATAAAGACAAGATATAGCATTCATTCTAAATAACAAGGCGAATGTGATTGGATGATTAGGATGAATCAATTATACTCTGGGACTATTTTGAGCCTTGGAGATTTCTGAAATTGCAGTAAAAAGAAAAAAAAATAGAAAAAAATATTCATCCCGGAAACTTGTTCCGACCGTGACAATGATACACCGGTGGAACCCGCTCATGTTGCACTGGCCAGTATGTAATGCTCTGGCTATGGGGTCTATTTAAAAAAATGTTAATATATAATACATCCCTAATTAAGTGTTGACAGATAGATAAATGGAATTTATTGCCCTTTTTCAGAAGAAAGAAAATACATATGCATTTACATTGCGCACAGGCCTGCTTGGCCGTACGTGCATTATTTTTCCATGAATAAAAAATAAAACTAATCATAATATAAACAAATACCTACAAATACACCTGTATCAAAAACAATAACAGGCAACATATAAGTAAAATCTATGTCTACACTACATTACAATAATACATATCTACACTCATCCATATTCCGTACTTTGATATTAAAAAAAAATGCTAGAAAATAAATTAAAAAAAAACACAAACATACACCCACACACCCCCACACATATACACACCGCACGTTCATACCTCCCTCCCCCCGTCCCAGACTATTCAACTTATCAGACCTACGTATTATATAATATAATTAAAGATCGAAAACAAAGAACATATTGAGATTCTTCTTATTGTTAATACATATATCCTTAATCTAAATTTTGTTAGCCTATATCTCAATTTCCTTACTGTACCCAAAAATTTGCATGTTTTTGATTCACTCTCGATCCGTCCTAAAATATCCCAACACGCCACTCTCCCTCGATCCGACCTGAGAAATCTCTCAGGCAGCATCTGTAATCTAAGTTGTTCTGTCTCTCTACAGAATGCTATAATATGCTGCCAGCTAATTAAGTGTTAATTACTGCTAAAGCTCAAAGTTCAAATGGGTAGTTCCCCATTTGCAATGTGACTAACAAAGTAACAAATAAAACTGATTTAATCTGTACCACTTATTGACAAAGAATTTATAAAAATGCATTATAACACTTAAAACACTTTATTTGCGCGATAGTGCGTTTTGTCGTACTTACAGCAATGGTCCACCATGACTGAAAGTTTAACTTCCTACATCTCGTGTTCCCAACCTAAATAACTATACTATAATAAAATAACTATACTGTAATATTACAAACCACGTGTGGGAAGTAAAATCACTGCCCTCTATGTATACTACGTACAATGTTTATACAAAAAATATCCAAACGGTAGTGTTAATATACATTATACGAAACAAATCACTGCATTTTAAAAGTGCTGAACTTTTACTTGAAGCAAAATAAAACAATAAATACGTACTTGCTGCCATTGTATCACTGATTGGTGTCACGTCCTCCTGTAGTTTTAACTAATAAACATTGCCCACACTGTTAACGTTAGTCAGTTGTTTATAACGAACGCAATTTTTTCCAACAAAAATGTTATTATTTTACTATTAATATTTTGAAAACACCAACGCGCAATAAAATAATGTACAACGCACGTTTGAGAAGTGTTTTACAGAATGTTGTAAATTGAAAACATCACTATCGCTCGGATTTTAAACTTTTCCTCGCTTCTGTAAAAACCACTTTCAAACCTCGCATCGTAATATATTATTTTGTAAAGTCAAATGATGTATTGTTAACCTTATAATAAAATAAGTACAGATTATATAATATCTGTTTGAAGTCTAAATAATTATTTCTATTGGTAACTCTAGCTAATCTATTGTAAAATTATTAATTACACCTCTATTTTTATAAGTTGCTGAATATTACAGTAGCCTGTATGTTTCTGTGGTAAACTAATTTCCGTGTATTTTATGAGATCATTAAAACCATAAGAGATATAAAATGTGAAACAAAATAAAGTTAGTAGAGGGCTTATATAGATACAATTGCCAAAAATGGAAGTGGCTGGATTCTTGAACCGTAGATATCTTGAAAGTTATACTTCGGATCAAGGTGATATTACATAAAATATGCACTTGAAGATGCAGAGTTTAAAGTGTTTCTGAACTGTTGTGTTTAAGGGAACAATGTAGTGTGGGTATATGGAATTTACACTTAGATAAAATTAATATTCATATCTCTGGAACAACCTAATGAATTTTCATGAAAATTTTCTGGGATGTATTTCACCATTTTGGAGTTATGTAATGAAAATGTTATGTTCCTACCTCTAAACTTGATTTATGAAAAAAATTATATTGTTGGAGAATTTATTTTTTTATTATAAAACATGAGTGATTTTATGTACGTTTCCTGCAATAAACTCTTATAGTACAGTATTAAAATTTTCAATGCAGATTGTAATTATAATTTTCTCTCTGCCAAAACCAGAACTATATGCATTCTAGATCACAGTTAAAAAAATCATAGTGCAAAAATATAAGAAAAAATTACCATCATTTTCATATTAAAAAACAATATGTATTTTACATACTTTATAAGCTAGGGTTATGAATATGGCGGACAAAGGTAATTATTTTATATTAGATAAATGTTGAAAATTTCAGCTTTCTATCCTAAATGGTTCTTGAGTAAATATCCCAAAATTTAAAATTGAGAAAATTGAACTTAATCATTTACAACACTAATCTGACTTACCTTAACGCTTCCTTAGGAACATAATCATCACAATCTAAATTCAGAACTCGTTCTGCTTCTCAGAATTCCTCTTGGTCGTGGCTTGCTTTATGGACTGTTGAGTAGCTGGTTCAGGATGACTATTTAACTCATGCCCCAAGTGGGACTCAATGGCCAATCACGTTTCAATGATTTCTGTTTTACAACCAATCAGAGTCGTGTTTCACGAAATATTTATCAGTGTTATAATTACCATATTAAAGAAAGCTCCTCCTTTTTAATATTCTGAACAGGTCTGACCATTATTTTGCAGTGATTGAGCCTGTGTGAAATACGGCTACCAGATTATATATATAGTGCATGAATGTCAACACATGCCGCATGCGGGAGTTAATATAAAAACATTTGTAGCAATTGATTATACCACCAAAAAAAGAAACCACTGTTTGCACTTTCTTAAATGTATTTTTCCCAGGTAACAATCCAGAAAAATATAATTGTCATATTTACATCATACGACATCAGAAATGAATTAATATACAGTTTGATGTGTTTCATTGTTTCTCCACTAGAGAGCATTCTTACAATATTGCGTTCCTTTGGCAATAAATGGTATGATCTGGTTGCAGTGATAAACAAAAGAAGCAGATGAAGCGTATCTATCGCTCCTCATTTGTTTTCAAACATCGCCGTTTACATTAAATATATAAATATTTTAAAATAACTATAGTTAAATAATGATTTGTGAGTAAACAGCTTAATTTTATTCGTTAAATAGTCCTAACAAATGCCACTCTTGATTTCCAAATTATCTAGATAAATTCACTCCTCACTTGGTGAGTCGTGAATTTATCGATAATTTGGAAATCACTCGTGGCATTACTTATGATAAACATGCTCATTGTCAATGTGACACAGTGCTTTTTGTGTATTTATACCATGCTTTAACCCCATTTCACTAAATACCATCAATCTGCGCACAGCCTCATTATTAAATGTTAGGACAGCATCATGCACACCAATCCACATCATTGTATGGCTCACAGACACTGTCTTCGCCACACGCTCCCACATGCACTTGTTAAAACTTTCGTTTTGATTTCAACTCTGGCCATGTAGACGTTTCTTATGGAAATTGACATGGCTCAGTTCTGTATATATTGGCTTGATGTCATCCTTCACAGCGTGAGGAAGTGAATTTATAATTATGTATACACCTCATTTGATGCTTGTGTCTAGTGAAAACCGCACCATGTGTTAGGTTCCTTGGGATATAGATGGTGCTGTTGTTTGGCAACTGTGGAACAGTGCGATGCCCACACTGCTCTTGTCATTGCTTCAACACTGCAAATTATCATTTTACATTTAATTAATGTTTTAGATCACAACCCTACCCTTTCATTAATATTTTCTTCTATGTACAGAGAATCATCACACTTGTAATATTTACATACGGTTCTCGTATTTACAGTAATTGACAGCAAACCTACACTAAATACTATATTTCCACCGCTATCTACAGTGGAATAACCACTATTTACGTCAAAATTACTACTATTTACAGGTATACCGCTTATTTGTTCATAGAAAGGCTTTGCTTTGATTGAACTTTTAGCATGGCCTAACAACAATACCAGGTGTTCTGATATCATTAGTTGGAGTTTGGAGGTTATTTACCACCATTTATGGTTTACTCTGTTGGTTTTAATGTAATTTATATTTATTTTACACACGTATGCTTCTAGGCATATTTATCAAAGTTATAAACTATTAAAAAGCAGAAACACCACTTGAAACGAAGAAACTTTCTTACACTAATAAATCACAATTCATAAACTACAAAGAGCATTCGAGATGGTTTTATCAAGCTTCACTGGGCTCCCTTATGCAAAAATTAAATATCCCTCAAGCTTCACAAGTTTCCCTTCTGCAAAACCGAAATTTCCCTCATGTTTCTATCAACTTAGAGATCAGAAATATTGAAGATGCTAAAAGGCGGCATGGCGCTCCAGGCAGATAGCATTTAAAGGGTGCGCGCCATGGTTAAATGAGCACTGAATAATAAAATATGGACATATCACCATAAAACTATATATTTTTAGAATCAGAAATCGTCAGAGAATTTAACTACGCCAAAATAAATAACTGTCATTTTTACCCAATCACAGTACCAATAGCGTAGTATCTACCTTTAACGGGGCAGAGATAAAGCGCTTATTTCATGATGAGAAGAGTTTGAGTTGGAGCCTTTTTCAAGTTTTCATTTTTAATTGTTTCATGACCAATTACAATTATAAAATTGTTTGTATGGAAAAATGTAATTATAAGACGAATTATGTCTAACTAATTTCAATTATATGATAAATATCCCTAATAAATTTTAATTATAACATGGGACTGATTATTTCATGAACAATTGAATTATAACGAACTGTCTGTATTAGCAATTTTAATTATAAGAATAATTGTGTCCGGCTAATTTTAATGATAATATCAAGTTATATCTGAGCAATCTTAATTTAAAGCGATTATGTCTGTTACCAATTTTAATTATAAGTCACATTAACTCTAAAAAAAATAATTACGTGACGAATTATCTCTGACTAAATTTCATTATATGTCGAATTATTTCCGGACCAGTTTAAATTATAACATATTATTCCTGTGAGAAATTTTAATTATAAAACTAATTACATTTGAACAATTTTAATTGTATAACGAATTATCTGCGATAAGTTTCAGTTTTATGGTAAGTTATTCCATGACCTAACAATTGGGTAGTAGGCGTATTAGACGGGAAACCACCAAGTTACTAACGAGTAAAAATAGGGAATATCTGAGAGAGAAGATTAATAATCTTGAAATTAATGCAAAAAATAGGAACATTAGAGAATTATATCAGGGATTTATTATAGAGAAGAAAGGGTTTCAGGCTAGAACAAACATAATTCGGAATGAAAATGGGGATATGATTGCAGATTCCAGGAGTATATTAAATAGATGGAAAAGTTACTTTAATCAGCGATTAAATGTACATACAGAACAGGACATTGAGGAGGATAATTTACAGACAGCGGAAATGCTGGTCGCAGAGTCAAGTGTGTTAGAGGTTGAAATGGCGATTGAACAATAGAAGATGTATAAAGCAACACGTTCAGATGAGATCCCAGAAGAACTAATAAAATCAGGGGGAGAAAAATTGATGGACAAGATACGCTGGTTGCTTAGTATGATTTGGGAAAAAGAAGCTCTTCCAGATGAATGGAAAGAATCAATTATCGTACAAATTTATAATAAAGGAGATAAAACTGATTGCAACAACTAGAGGGGCATATCATTACTTCCAAATTCATACAAAATTCAAACAAGTGTATTAGTAAGCAGACTTACTCCCTATGTTGATGACATT
The DNA here is from genome assembly GCA_030220185.1 of Diploptera punctata. Classification (NCBI taxonomy): domain Eukaryota; kingdom Metazoa; phylum Arthropoda; class Insecta; order Blattodea; family Blaberidae; genus Diploptera; species Diploptera punctata. The sequence goes on from JASPKZ010008129.1 coordinate 187,750, forward strand.
CTAGGAGATCATCAATGTGCATTTAGAAGAAACAGGTCTACAACAGATCAGATTTTTAGTACAAGACAGACTTTTGAAAAGAAATGGGAATATAATGGTACTGTACATCAACTACATGTAGACTTCAAAAAGGCATATGATTCAATTAAGAGGGAGAAGTTATATAGAATCCTGCTGGAGTTCGGAATTCCTAAAAAGTTAGTTAGACTTATACGAATGTGTCTAAATGGCATAAAGAGTAGGGTGCGTGTAGGCAAACAGTTTTCGGGCAATTTTGAAATCCAGAATGGGTTGAAGCAAGGAGATGCACTATCTCCTCTACTATTTAACTTTGTACTAGAGCATGCCATTAAATCTTTAGAGAATCAGGAAGACTTACAGTTCAATGGTATTAATAAGCTGTTAGTTTATGCTGATGATGTAATATTGTTGGCCGATAGCGAGGAGACACTAAATGACAATACGCACACACTATTGAGTAACACTAAGAAATTAGGACTGGAAGTAAATATCAATAAAACTAAATATATGGTCACACGTAGAAATACATTATATAATGGAAATGGACAACTAATGACAAATGAGGGAAATTTTGAGGAAGTGGCTGAATTCAAATACCTAGGAACAGTAATCACAAATAGGAATGAGATGCACAAAGAAATTAAACATAGACTCGATTCTGGAAATTCGTGCTCTTATTCTTTACAGAAACTCTTGATGTCCCAACTCCTTTGAAAAAACGTTAAACTGAAAAAATATATAAAACTATTATTCTACCAGTTATATTATATGGGTGCGAAACATGGACTCTTACTTTAAGGGAGGAAAGGAGTTTACAAGTATTTGAGAATAAAGTACTCAGGAAAATTTTTGGACCAAAGAGAGATGAAGAGACAGGTGAATGGAGAAGTCTAAATAACAATGAACTACATGGTCTTTATAGGAATTCAGATATAATAAGAACAGTTAAGTCTCGTAGACTGCGATGGGCAGGACATGTTGAACGTATGAGGAATGAAAGACTTTCATGAAAGCTTCTTGTAGGAAAGCCAGAGGGAAAACGCTCAGTTGGTAGACTAAGAATGAGGTGGGAGAATAACATTAACTATGGTTTGAGGGAAGTAGATTGTACAGGGAATGATTGTAAAGCATTAGCTCAGGATAGGGATGTATGGAGAGCTTGTATCCGCGCGGCCATGAACCTGCGGGTTCGATAGTGCCAGTGAGTAAGTATTCCATGACCAATTTTAATTATTATGAACATGCAACCTGGAATGTCCGAAGCATCCATGAAAAAGAAGAGGAACTAGACAGTATATTTAAAAATAGAAATATTGATATTGCAGTAACTACAGAAACTAAGAAGAAACTTAAAGGAACGAAAGAAACACAAAATTATGTACAAATATATTGCGGTGTCGACAGGAAAACCCATGGACAAGCTGGAGTAATGATTTGGATTAATAAAACCATAAGAAATAAAATTCAACACTAGACTTACTGGAAAGAAAGAATATTAGAGCTTCGACTGAAAATAAATAGAGGTAATTTGACAGTTCTTGGTGTATATGCGCCAGAGGAAGGCCGTGAAGAAAACAATGAAGAATTTTATAAAATATTACAAGACATTTATAGCAAAATTAATAGAAATGATTACATTCTCATAATAGGAGATTTAAATGGGGAGTGGGCAATGCTCAAGTCAACAATAATATTGGAACATTTGGCGAACCAACCAGCAATAGGAATGGGACAAGATTAACAGATGTTTCTATCTACAATGAACTGAGAATAACGAATACCTTTTACAATCATAGAAACATACATAAGTTACCTGGCATCGTCAGGACTCAAAATCAATCATTGATTATTTCATTGCAAATAATGAGATTTTTAAATTGTTTCTCGATGTCAGAGCCTACAGAGGATATGATATTGGTTCAGATCACTACCTAGTAGAAGCAAAAATAAGATTTCCACCAAGATGATTAAAGAAGAAGAAACAACAACAGAGCATAGAACAAAAGTACAAGATAAAATTATTTTATGATGACAGCATTAAATGGTTATATTCGAGAAGAATTCAGCAATATATGGCTACAACTCCAGAAAGTAATGATGTCGAAGAAGAATGGGAAAACATTAAAATGATAATTCAAAATGCAGCTAATGAAACTTTAGGAAAAGTAAATATACAACAAAGAAGAAATAGAACTCTAAAAATCTGGGATGATCAAATAAAACAATTGATTGAAGAAAAAAAGGCAGCTTACAAAAAATATTGGAACGCAAAGAAAGTATAAAATGAAATAGAATTCAAACGCTGTAGAGCTATTGTTAAGATGGAAATAAGAAAGAGACATAGGAAAACATGGTTAGATTTTGTTACACATTTAGAATCAGATTTGCATAAGCTCCAACCTAATGCCTTCAAAATATTAAAACATTTGAATAAAGATATTAACGAATCTACCAAAATTAATTGCGGAGTAACAAAAGAAGATTTTTTCAATTATTAAAAAAGTCTTAGGACTGACAATAGCTATGAAGATACAATTTTCCAAAATAATAATGAGACAGATTCCATAATATCATTGGAAGAATTGAACAATAGTTTAAAGAAATTAAAAAATGGGAAACAACTGGCACAGATGGCTTGAATTCTGAATTCTACAACTATGCAGGCAAACAGTTCCATGAAAGACTGTTGTCCTTCTTTAATAATGTATTCAAAAATGCAGCTATACCACAAGAACGGAAGCATTGTTATACCCCTGATCAAGAAAGGAGACAAGAGAAAAATGCACAACTATAGGGGAATCAGTTTGTTAAACACATGCTACAACATTTATGCAGACATTTTAAATGGAAAATTGAACAGTTTCAGTGAAAAATTCCTTATGGAATGTCAAAATGGATTTAGGAAAGGACGATCTTTTATTTCTTCAGCATTTTCTGTAAACTATTGCTTGAAAAAAGAAGAGAATTCAACTTAGAAACACATTTTGCTTTCATAGATTTTGAAAAAGCATTCGACACAGTCAAAAGATCAAAACTCTTAAATATATTGGAAGACAGAAATATACCAAATTTACTTCGGCAGAACATACAAAATATTTACAAAGACAACACCATAAAGATTAAATTAAATAACAGATTTTCTGAAGAAGGAATTAAAAATTGTGGTGTGAGACAAGGCTGCCCCCTATCCCCAACACTCTTTGCAATTTATATCAATGAAGTAATATGTTGCTGGAACAAAACATATAAATTTGGAATAAGAATATCAGAAAATAGAAAATTAAACACCCTATTGTTTGCAGATGACCAAATAATAATAGCAAATTCCGAAGATAATCTACAGAAAGGTCTGTATGAACTTAACAAAATTACAGAAGAATATGGATTAAAAATATCTACAGAAAAAACAAAAAATATGGCATTTCAAAGTGTAGATCCTGTCAGAAGTAAATTTGTACTGGACAATAAAATTTTGGAGGAGGTGAATAATTTTACATATCTAGGATGCAATATCTCATATGAAGAAGAAAAGGATGTAATTGCAAAAATATCTAAATTTTAAGAATTTTAGGGTTAATAAATTCTATCTTCAAGCCACAGTTAGTCCAAAAGCATTCAAGACTGAAAGTGTATAAAACACTGGCTCTTCCAACTCTTTTGTATGGTAGCGAAGTATGGACGTTGGAACAGAAGGATATACAGAGACTTAATCTGCTGAAATGAGATATCTTCGGAGGACTGCAGGATACACACTACTAGATCACAAAAAAAAAATTAAGACATGTTAGAAGAATTACACATGGAATCGTTAGAAAATAAAATTTTGATTATAAGTCAAGATGGATGCAACATGTTCATCGAATGGAAGATCACAGAATATGCAAACAAATGTTAAGATATTAACCTGCAGGAAGAAGAAGATCAGGACGTCCACTCAAAAGACTTTTGGATGGTGTTTCTCTTGAGGCCGAAACAGGTCAACAAATGGCCTAAATTCGTGAATGTACTATGATGATGATGATGATGATGACCTGACTGTATGACCAATTTTAACACATTGGTGACGGGCCACGGAGATCTCCGTGTTTAAATGGCCAGCGCTAGACGACGGGCCACGGAGATTTCCGTGTTTACGTTTTCTATGGTTTTCCAGCCTCTTCGCTTTTGAAGGAGCGTGCAATTTTGTTTTTTCTCATTGTGAAATAAACTATAGTTGTTTTTGTACCCCTCTCTTTTCTTTTATGAAATTGCCAACTTTACAGAAAGAGTTGTTTATAATTTTAAGACAGATGGCTGGTGAAATATGGAATTTTAGTGCCGATAGTTAGGCGATTACGGGATACGTATGTAACCTGTAAATATATGTTGCAGAGGGGAAAAGTTAGAAGAAACACTATTTTGCGTTCTGGAGTCGAATTTATATCTGTGGCATCATGTGTACCAGAATAATTATTATAAGTGGGGCTAAAGCTAAAAATTTGCTCGAAAGAAAGACTAGAGTTTCTGATGCAATAAAGATTAACAGAGGGCTTCCAAAATCATTTGTGGAAGCAGGAAATAAACTCAAACCAAGAGAATGTGTATTTTGTAGTAAGGGGGACCTTTTGCTACAAACATCGAAAGATAAAAGAGACGTAAGAATGGTTAGCACATTGCATCAGGCAACACGAGAATGGGAGGGGTAAAGTAGTAAAAATGCCCTATTGAATACTTCAAAATAACAAGTATGTGAAGGGTGTAGACAGGGCTGACCAGTACCTATCGTATTACTCCATCCTTAGAAAAACAGTGAAATGAAGCAAGAAAGTTGTATTGTGGCCTGTGAATTGTGCACTCTAATGCTTTTTGGGTCTATAAATTTCAAAATCCTAACAACAATATGTCAAACAGAAGTTTTTTGCTTGAAACAGCCTCTTGTTTGGCAGTCGTAAAATTAGGAACAGATGACAGGAAAGAGGAGGGAAGACGGAGTGAAAAGGACACCATGTCAAGACCCACCAAGAAGGCTGAGACATATAGAAACATAAATTAACACCAACTGTGTCTGAAAAAAAAAACCTTCCAAACCTTGCCACGTTTTTAGTGAACACAAGAAAAGAAACTCGCTCTTTTGCCCTGTGCCTTTAAATAAAGGGAAATGTTTATAACGCTATCAAACCCTCAATTTCTACTAGAAGGTCTGATGAGAACACTAATAAAGATTTACTTATGCAATATTGTTATTGACTGTAAATATATTGATGTAAAAATCACACTGTGCTAGCGCGGTTTAAAATTTAAAAGTCCACGCTACTGACAGAAATGTCCGGTCCAGCAGCGGTGGATGGAACGCACAGCAGTCGGTCACCAATGTGTTAATTGTATGAAAATTATATCTAATACTAATTTTAATAATCTAACGAATTTTTTAATAACCAACTTTATTTGTAACGAATTATCTCTGTGACTATTTAAATCATGCCCCAAATGGGAGTCAATAATCAATCACGTTTCATTTAATTTTGTTTTACAACCCATGAGACTCGTGTTTCACTCATTCTTCATTGGATTCCTCCTGCTTTTGTGATAAAGAAAACTCTTCCTTTTTAATATTCCGAATAGGTTCAAGCATTGTTTTGCAGTTACTGACTCTCCAACAAATACGTTGAATATGGCAAATATTTTATTGATTAATATTGAATCTCCAAATATTTTGAAACCCTATTTCGCCACAAAGGTATGTTAGGGTTGTAGCTTACTGTAACAATAGTATACTCTACATTGTAAAACAAAAATAATATCTTATGGTTTTGAATGAGTGTTATGAATTATAAATCATCTGTAAGTGTCTTAGAAAATACTACATATTGTTATAAATTTCCTAAAATGTTTATGACAGTTTTGGTTCTTAAAAATCACTCCACACAATGAGGCAGAAGCCTCATCATTTAAAAGTAAGTTTAACCAGAATCGTTGTCTTTCAAATATAGGACAATCAAATAAAACATGTTTTTAAAGATTGTATTGATTCTTGATATTTACAATTATGATCACTGTCTGGGTTAATATTAAATGTCCTAAAATAAATTCCAAATTTCCCATGGCCAGTCATAAATTGTGTTAAAATTAAATTTGGAATAAAATGTTTTGCATTTAGCCTATGGTGTACTGTAGGAAAGAAGAGCTCTTTAGTCAAAGTACCATTTGCACTCATTATCCAATGTTCATTCCAATAAGTGATGATACAGTCCGACAGTTTCTTTTTAACATAGGATATTCGACACTTTGAAAATGAATAATGAAGATCAGAAGATGTTGCAGATTTAGCTAGTTGATCAGCACGTTCATTTCCCATAGTTCCCTGGTGCCATCGTATCCAGCCACAGGTGTTTTGTATAATTTTTATGTTATTTATAATTTCTACTGAGTTCGGATTTTAATTTATCAGCGATCGATTGAAGAGCAGCCTGCGAGTCACTAAAAACACGTGCACTATATATGTGTTGAAGACACCACTGTACTGCTTCTTTTATAGCATATAGTTCAGCTTGTAAAACAAAACAGGTAGGGGACAGTTTGAATAGTTTGAAGAAAACTTTACTGTCTTCACAATAAACTACATTGGCACATCCAACTTGTACTTCCTCTTCTCCTGCAGTAAATCTTGATCCGTCCGTGTAAATGGTATAGGCATGGGTTTTTCCACAGCTTTGCACGTATAGATTGTCATATTGTGTGGCAGGATATCCAGCAGCCATGAAAGACGTAGCATAATGAATACCAAAATTAAACTGTTGAAATATCTTTGTACGATTCATTTTAATATTGTTTAAGCCAGCAGAATAAAGTTGCACTTAGATGTAGAGGAAGATTGCCAGCAATGACAATACTGCATCCGTGGAAATTGTACGATAAGATTTATATACTTAATGCAAATCCTCGTTGAATTCGGTATAATTCCATCTGATCATACTTCTTGATATGCGGCAGCACGGTATAATACTCGTAACAATGGTTTAACAGCATCATGTGTATAGCAAATAATGAACAGATTCCTTCAAAATACACATTTGATAATTGTGTGTTCAATACTTGTGTTTTTAAATAATTACTTTACTGAGTTGTTTACTAAAAATATATATTAACCCTTAGTTACTCGCGCATTCTTAACCTACATGAGTACTCGCGCGGGGTATTTGTTTGCCTTGACATCTTTATCGGAAGTAATGCCATGAGTGATTTCCAATTTATCTAGAGAATTTGGAAATCAAGAGTGGCATTTGTTAGGACTATTTAACGAATAAAATTAAGCTGTTTACTCACAAATCATTATTTAAATATAGTTATTTTAAAAAAATATATATATATAATGTAAACGGCGATGTTTGAAAACAAATGAGAAACAATTGGTACGCTTCATTTGCTTCTTTAGTTCATCACAACAACCAGATCATATTATTTATTGCCAAAGGAACGCAATACTGTAGGAATGCACTCTAGCGGAGAAAAAATTAAACACATCAAACTGTATATTAACTCATTCCTGATGTCCTATGATGTAAATATGACAATTAGATTTTCCTGGAATTTTATTACCTGGCAAAAAATACATTCAAGAAAGTGCAAACAGTGGTTTCTTTTTTTTTGGTGGTATAATCAATTACTACAAATGTTTTTATATTAACTCCCGCATACGCTATGTGTTGACATTTATGTACTATATACCCAATTTGGTAGCCGTGTTCCTTACAGAGTCAGTCACTGCAAGATAATGCTATGACCTACTCAGAATGTTAAAAAAAGGAGTTGATTTATTTATTATGATAAGCTTTAGTTGGTAAAATGTAGGCGAAACACGATTGTGATTGGTGGTAAATCAGAAATCATTGAAATGTAATTGTTCATTGACTCCCATTTGCGGCACGAGTTAAATAGTCATAGTTAATAACACTGTATCACATTATTACAAAGATTAATGATAATTAAAAAAATAACATATATATATAAATATATATATACACACACACACACACCTCATGAAACAGAAAAGCAGTCTGGACAGGATTCCACCACATGATATTTACAGGTATTCTTGGCGCAACACTTTGTTGTCTTGGGTCATGTTCCCTGGAATACTGAAGTCCCTTCAGGTCTATTTGAATATTTGTATTCCTTGCAACAAAGTCGATTATCTCATCAGTAGCGCTTGGACATGAAGTTAGTTTGAGTGCACTCTTACTATACATACTATTGCTTGATGAGAGAGTGGTAGGGGATGTAGAAGCACCAGCCAGACTAGCATGGCATTTGTGCTGCACTGTTTACAGGATGTATAGGTGGGTAATTAAATAAGTAGCTAATTGTGGATTACAAGTTTATTTTGTCACGTAAAATATTTTTTAACTTATTAAATTAAACGCTACAGTACAACAAAAAGTTAAACAGATTTATAATTTCCATACATTCATTCTCTTCGTGCATCTATAAATACAATGCTGCATACAGTATTACAAAAAATAACGAGTTCATTATTTCTGCACAATTATTTTCTTCGTACAGTTTTAAATAAAGAGGTAATACAAAAAAGTATCTACACTGTACATAATATTTTAAAACCCTGTTAGTTAAACTTGATTCGCTTCTATAGAGCTGTTACAATGAATAATAATGTATTTCCGTAAATTTTCAAAAGAGAAACTTCTTAGGTGGTTTATATTTAGAAAAACTCATTTCTACTTCACATGAGGTAACAGGTGCAAAACGAAATTAGGGTATATCACAGGTATCTAACATGGAGACAGTACATGCGTTCTGGTTGTCCATTAGAAAATCCTTTATATTGCAAATAGCTGAGTATCTAGGGTTTTTCAGCAATACACTTTGCAATTTCTGTCTTGCAATTTCAGATGCCAAACTACCTCCTGTGTCATCAAAATGTCGCGATAAATTTTCTACCAGTTTTATGGAATCAATCTATGCTATATGTGAAAATTCCAGTTTTTAATTATTAAAGGTATATCTTTGTAGATGTTGTTGATTACCTGCAAATTTTGATACAGTTGTCCTGACATCAGGGATTCCACAATTTTTATCGCCGAACTTTCTTCAGCATCAAATTTATTAACTACTTTAACAATCACTTCATAATGCTGTAAGTAGTATGAAGTGGTCTGAAACCAAGTCCCCCACCGAGTTAAAACAGGTTCAGGTGGCAAAGGGATTTGTGATGCAATTTCCTTAAATTTTTGTTTCCTAGAAGGACTTTTAAAAATATTTTCTTCATGTTTGATACAAAATGGTCCACATCAGAGAAATGCAACCTAATTCCTTCGGTTACTCGGTGAAGTCCATGGGCCAAGCAAGTTAGATGTATCATTTTCGGATATCGTTCTTTAATTCTGGAAGCTGCTTTTAACATATAAGGAGCTGCGCCTGTTACAAATAGAAAAGCATTGTATCTTTTATATTTCATTGGGTTGTCGATTCCAGAATGGTTGACTTTATTTAAGACCTCGGAAGTTAACAGAAATTTATTCCCGGGGTTTGAAGTGATAATATCCCCACTATCATATTTCCTACAGACGCATCATGGGTTTCATCGATTGACACGCATATTTTATGATCTGCCACAGTATTTCTAATGTATTTCAGAACGTCTTCAAAACAAGGAGATAAATAATACCTGCGTAAAGTTGTTTCACAAGGAATTTTTTCCCCGTATATTTCTCAAAACCATTATAAGCAGGAGTTTGCACTTTATTGAAAGGAATATTCGTGGAAATAATAGTTTCGCATAAATCCTTGTAAAATTCACGCTGATTACAAGTGTCTGAAACTCCTTGAGCAGATGACTGTATTTCATCGTCAAGCTTATGTTTTACATTCTCAATGTGCGTTTTAGATTTGCAATGGCTCTTGATAAAAATTCTTCTCTCCCCTTCAACTCTACATTACACAATTTACAAAATATTTTATCTTCTTTTAGCCAAAAATACTCAGGGCCGTACTCACGTACAAGTGAATTCATCTTCTGTGTGTTTGTTTTAGGCATGTTGTAATCATTCGTCAGATCGGTATTATGATTTGACTGCATACTATACTTGTAGCAGCACAGCAAAGACGCCTATGACTGTGGCACTGCGCACGGGGCAGTACTAACTACCTGTGTAGTCAACTGTTCGAAAGCGACACGGAAATGAAAAGGCAATAAGGTCCGAGCACTATTCATCAGTAAATAATAGATACCAAGCCTCAACACTAGTTTTAGTATATTTTGCTAGTTGTTTTACACCAGGTTTCTCTGTCACAATATTTCGTGCAGGTATTTTCCCCCCAAATTTGGAGGTTCCGTGTACCAGATAGTGCCATATTTTCCTTTATAAGGAGCGTGTCGAATTGCCAGTGGAATGTCATCTTCAGAGAGACTTGTTGTAGCAGAAACATATTCATCTTCTGACATAATATCGTCCTGATCACTTTCAGCGCTCTGTATAGATCACTCATCACTGTCTTCTACACAGTCTTCGTCACATGAAAAAGAAAATCCTCCAACACTTTCAACATCTGATGCTTCCAACAGTTCTATAATTTCATCCTCTATCAATACGTTTTCTTTTTCTACTCATACTTACTCTTAGACTTCAAATCGTAAGCACGAGAATTGAAAATAACTCTACAGTTGCTACGCGCGCGCGGGGTAACAACTTTCCTCAGGCAGCAACAATGACATAAAATAAATATAATTGTGTAATAGCTATTCCAAGAAACTAAATACAACTAAAAACACGTGCTGGAAGAGTTCATTTGAGGATAAGTGAGTTCGAGGGAATCTCATAAATTTAATTGTCACTAAATAGTAGCGTCTTTCAACCTAACGGAAAAAAATTACTCCGCGCGAGTAATTTTAATAACCAATAATGTTGTTATAATATACAGTTTAATGTGTTTCATTTTTTCTCCACTATGGTGTGTTCTTACAATATTGTGATCGTATATGGCAATCAATTAAATTTCAAATTGCAGTGGATAAACAAACTAAACATAACCAGATATTTCTGATTTGTTTTCAAACATCGCCGTTTAATTAAGTATTTTAAAATCACTATATTTAAATAACGCTTTTTGAGTAAACAGCTTAATTTTATTCGTTAAAAAGTCTTAACAAATGTCACTCTTGATTTCCACATCCTCTATACAAATTCACTTGTCGCTTCGTGACTCATGAATCTATCGATGATATACAAACCTCTCGTATCATTACTTATGATGAATTTTAATTATATGAATAATTATTTCAGTGATTAATGTTAATTAATTATTTCTTGACTAAGCAACTTTGATTGTAGTTATTATTCTTTGTGACCAACTAAAAATATTGTAAGAATTATATTTATAACGAATTTCATCTGTGACCAATTTTAACTGCAGTTTTTAATTATAAAACGAATTAGCTCTGTGGCCAAGTTTCTCTAACGATGTTTCCTCAACCCTCGTAAACTTAAGACATGGGAATTCATCAACAACTTTACTTCTTTTCGGAACAAAGCCATGCTTAGGATTAATAAGTTACATGAATGGGATGCGGTGGCTAACAACATCAGTTACTTGAGAGTAATAATCGATTCCATTCCCATATGAGATCTAGTTGGGAAGTAGTTGGACTCATTATTGAATAGTGGCAATTTTTTCCCCTTTACTTTTGTTTGAATTTTCTACAGTAGAGGTCAGTACATTTGTTTTGGTTTATGCCACGATATATATTTTTCTTGAAAATAAAGTCTTATTTTCTTTCATTTTACAGTCTTAACGTAAAAGTAAATAAAGATAAAGTCGTGGCATAACGCACTCAAGAATTAGTACCAATTGCTAAAGCTATATTTTTCTGTTAAAAAAGTAAAAAGCTTAGGTAACGTTCGAACTGTCATCCCCATTAATAAAAATCCACAACGCTACCACTAAGCTGTAATGCTAACATAGTTAATTCCTCCCTTATGAATAACTATATGTATCAGGACACTTCATTGCGAAGTTCCAAAAACATTTAGCAATGTCATCTCCAAATTGTACCAAAAACACTCCAACTAACCTTTGTTTTGAAGACAAGAGGCCACTTTTATATTTGGCAGCGGTACATACACGGTGTTAATAAATTACATCACAATAATTTTAGGAATTCTAGAAGGGATTAGGCACGAAATTTGAGGTAAAAAAAATATGTTCCAAGAATAAAGAAAACAAGTTATATGGTAATAAAAAGTGGATATTAGACGCCAATATATGATTTGCTAAGCAAAATGTAGCGAAAAAGATACTTAGAAAGCCTTTCAACCTACTTCGAAATTGAGAAAAAGATGACTTTCAGTTTCTCAATATTAACGTTTTTTATATTTACTTTTATAAATTACAAAATAAATAAATTTCAGACGGTGTGCGGAACAGTACAGAGAACATTCAAAAATAAAATAGAAAAGAAACCAAGATAAAAATGTATAATGTTATGGCGGTTCCCACAATATTGTATGGATGTGAAACTTGGGGTCCAGTGAAAAAACAGAAGGATAGAATACAGACGGCGGAGATGAGGTTCCTAAGACAAGTAAAAGAATGTACAAAACTTGATAGAATAAGAAATGAGGATATAAGAGAAGAATTGAAAGTACAGCCTTTATTGGATAAAGTCAGGAATTACAGACAGAAATGGATTGATCACATGGATGGAATGAGTAAGGAGAGATATCCATTGTTAGCAAGAAATTATCAAGCAAGAGGAAGACGTGATGTTGGAAGACCTAGAAGACGTTGGGCTGATGCATTATGAAGTCGGAACGGGCAATTGCCTAATCCCTGAAGTGATGATGATGACTTTTATAAATTTTAAGACAGTGCGCTACTGAACAATTTATATATGTTTTATTGTATTGCGTACTTTAAGTTGGCACACATTATCTGCATTACTTGATTGGCCGTATAGCCTATTTGATAAGATGACAATCTGTGGTCCCCGTTTTCGTTTCAGGTATAATTAGTTCGATTCCTGAACAGTGACTTTTTTTAAAATCAAATTTACCAAAATACGTAGGGCAAAATATAGCTTATCGTAACTTCTATAGACAGTTGAATTGTTATGAAGGCGGGCTATGTTGAAGCTGTTTCTTCAGGAATTAATCACTTTAATGCATTTATTGGATCTTTCACATACCGACATGACCCCATTGGCTGTATCTAGTACGTTAAGGTTGCAAGAAACCATTAAAGTGGTTCGTTCCTAAATCAAACAGCTTCAACATACCCCGCCGTATAGCGACACTCAATACAATATTTCCTACTGTAACTTCGCTGTAGGATACTGTTAAAAGAAACAAGGGCAATATTTACAGTTATGTGTATTTGCAGATATGCATCTGATTAATGTAAAATTATAAGATTGTCCTTTGCCATCTGCAGAGCTGTTCGGGAAAGATATTCCAAAAGAAAACATGCACATTGTTCCACCGTCGAATCAATCCACATGAGTTTACAAGAAACTGAAACCTTCACAGTAAACAGAAGGAACCCAGATGCTAGACCAATTGTACCACAGAGTGGAGTTCAAAGATAATACCTAAGATAGGGTTTCAGAGGACACTTCTATCAGCACCGGTGCACTATAAATCGATCATATAGCTATAGGCAATTATTGCACGAAGATTAGCTCCATTACTTCCATACTCTTGGATCTGGCTGATTTCGGTTCCAGATTACGGTTTTCTACTTGAGCTCTAATACAGCAGCAAGGGTTTTCTCCTCTCTTATTGTTCAGGAACGAGGTTAAATTCACCAGGAATGGGCAAATTCTAGAGTCACGAAACGGCCGTGTGTGGAATTTGGTAATCGCGCATGGTGTTTTATACAAGGGTCACCATCAGGTGTTTCCTATTAATGTATTTGTTAGATTAATTTCTGGTTGTATCATTGGTCAGTATCTCCTCCCTCCTCGATTAAACAGGAACATTTATCTCCAGTTTATACAGCACATACTGTCTAGCTTTCTAGATGAAGTTCCTCTTGATATACAATGCCTATGTGGTTTCAACAGGAGAGAGCTCTTCCACATTTCTTCCTAAAGGCAAGATAAAATATGGGCCACGATTTTTATCCCGTTCAATCTTAAGCGTATTCGTACTGTCACATTTTCTGCAACTCTATCCTATTGGTTTCTTCTTCTGGGAATATGTTAAGTTATGAAACACCTGTTGTCATAGAAGATGTGCTAGTTGCTCGTATATTTCAGCATTGGATGTTATTCTTAGCACACCAGGATTATTAGGTCGAGTTATGCAATATTTCCTGAACCGACGTCGACAATCAAATGATTAAGGAAGGCGGCACTATGAATCATTCCTCTAAGAATTGTTGGTAATGTGGAATTTGTTATTTTTCTTATCAATTTAATTATTTTGTTTTATCATGAAGATAACGTAGAGTGTCTGCAATATTCTGAAACACAATATGATAAATATTCTAATTTACGGCACCAAATGGTGAAATGTTGAAAAAATGGAAAAATATTATTTTTTGTTTATTTCTTTCTTAATAATTCCGATTATTTAGGATCATTTTCATGTAAACAAATTTTTATTGTAGGAGCAAATTTGAGTCTGTGACGTAAGAGTTTAAATACCCTTGCACATGTCAGCATTACTACTTAAATTTTAATGCGGTTTTTCTGTTTCCTTCATTTTTTGTAATTTTCCAAAACTTAAATTGCTCCTTATGATGCAGTTATCAAAGTGAAACTGTATGGTTAGACACTCAACAAATGCTAATTCAAAATTGCTATGCAGTTACTAGTCTAAGATACATGTGTTCTTTTAAATTGAGATGGAAACGCATGAGAATGGTTAACAAAAATAATTTATTTTCAAAAAATAATTTATTTTCAAAAAATAAAAAAATAACTACTATTCTCCCTTTATGAATTTTGTTTGCGTAGCAAATGTGTTCAGTAAGATCAAATTTCATGACAGAACATTTAAAAATGCATCGTAAAGGGCATTTAAAAAAATCATAATTCTGAAACCTTTCCTACTTGTGTACACAAAACTTCACAGATACACTTCTGTAAGCGCGTAATGTATGTTATAAAAATTCAAAACTATCAGATGGAAACCATTTATTGTAATTCACCATTCAGTCCCCTAATTTTTTCAGTGTACTATTTATACCACATCTCAACACACTGTTGTTCAGTACAGTATTTAAATAGTTAAGTATTTCATCATTATGAATTATTGTATTTTTTATATTTACACATTATCTGGATGATAAATATTTAAATAATAGAAAATAAATAAGGGAACTACTTACACTGGTCGACAAGGATTTTTTCACAAGAAATCTGATTAGTGAATCTAGTGCATTTTTTCATACTGGTTTCAGATATGTAGTCAGAATTTTTCCATCAGGCACAGTTTTTTTGTGATAGCTACTTTAAAAAAATAGTTTAGCATTCTCTTTGACCTCTCGTAGGAACCTTTACCATATATGTAGCGATTTTATTCAAGCTGTATTTAAGGGCTGTGTCTGATAAGCACGGTGAGCGTTTTCATCAGCAAATTTCCACAATGGAAAATATGTGTCAAGGCAAGTGGAGTTCTAATATGCTAGCTGATTACTGTTGGACCAAGAAGAGAGATGTTCCAGATGCAAAATATGCCCAAAAATCACTATCTACAACTTTCTAGGTACGTCAGAATGGGTTAGAGTTACATGGATTGTGTTAAAAACTATAAAAAATGTAAATGAATATCACAGCAAACTCTTGCCTGATAGGTAAACATTGAAATATTATTTAAATTCAGGATGAAAATTACTTCTAAAATCTTATATTTTTATTCTTGTGAAAGAAAAAAGTTAACTTTCGTCGACCAGTGTTATTACTCACTATTTTAAAGTACATTACAATACAGATAACACGACTTAAACCTAACAGCTAGAGCGATTCTCATTTTCTGGCGGCAATTGCTTTGCAAAGTAAGCTGAGCGACAAACTCCATAACTAACGATTTATTACAGATGCCATTTTGAATAGGCTCTTCATTACTCACTGGCGGACTGGACCATTAAAAATTTTATATCATATCCCTTATATTTGAACCGACATACTATATATTCTCCATCTCTATTTAGATAGATCTGTCGATTAATGTCTTTGACATCTTCCGATTCCTAATAGCCAATTTTGTCGGTCCATCCAATCTCTGTTTGTAGATGTTTCTGCTTCATATATAAATATATTCCTTGACTCCAGGACGTAGTAGTAGTTTAAAGTATGATACTATATTTGTGGACACGGGTGTATATTCATTTGTCCATGGAGAAAGGAAAAAAAAGGCGGGGGGGGTTACTGGAGCCCGTGGACCTGGTGATGTTAACCTAAAATTGTTTTAAAGTCAGGATGACGAAAATGATACATTTACGTTTGAAATTTTATTGAAATATTTGATTCGGAAAAAGGCATGTCGACCAGAAATGAAACAGGGTGTTCATAAACTCGATAAATAAGAAGTTATAATTACATTTGTTAAAAATAGATGGATTTGTTTCAAAATATCTGTTACGAAAAATTAATTATACTCGTACGACAAAACAATTATGCAATATAGAGATAAGGCGAAACAGAGTATATTCAATACAGGTAGATCGTGTAACGGTAATATTCCCATACTTTATAGAGACAGGTACAGTTGAAACGCTGCGGGAAATCACAAGGAGTAGATTTTATGGTTCTTTATTCCAAGATGTCTCTTTACAAAAGTAACCATCAGTGACTATACATTATATATCACTCGGTAAACTCTATCTAACCGTCACTCTAATCAGTGAACCAAACCGCCAAATTAAAGCCAGGAAACATTAATTCTGACGACGTTATATATTTAATCACGTGTAGAATTTTTGCCTTATCAATACTGCCCACTTTGTTATTAAATATATAACTAGTAATGTCAATCGTACTAAAATAATATTTGATCTTAAAACACTGCCCATTACATGGGGGGCTTTCAAATCGTAAAAAAAAATATTAACTCTCATTATTTACTATCCGTAGACGATCAAGTAGTGATTGGTCAGGATCCGGATGATCCATCATATATGATAAGGGAATTAATGGTAAAATACAAAAAAGACGGACTTGCAAATAAATTTTAATAAAACCGAACATCCTTCATCGAATAAGATGTAACGGGCTAATATGTGACAATAAGCATTGTTATTCTTTTAAATATTTATTTTTGACTTTAGATATACATAATGTCCTCCGCTGTTATCTCGAGGTAGCGTGCTGCTTTGTCACGCAGCGGGCCCGGGATCGATCCCCGGCCGGGACAGTTTTTCTGGGTGAGGTTTTTATTGGGGTTTTTCCTCACTTGTAAGACAAATGTCAGGAAAACTTTAAGCCCAAACGGTCTCCGAAATCATATGGCCATCATCTTTATCATCATCATCATCATCATCATCATCCTTCATCGGTGTGGAAAGCAACGGGAAGCTACCACACCTACAATTCCCTAGTGGAGCTGCAAAGCATAGCATGAAAATGCTATGATTGAGGTGAAATACTTGCCCTCGGGCAGAATTACTATGGATGGATAGATATACATAGTAACACAACTGCAGACAGAATCAATAATAAAATATGGTAGAAGAACCAATGGTATGCTCATGTCAGTTGGTTATAGTAATATATTACACAGAACCAAGGAACTCATTGTTACGTAGCATTGTATTATGTGCATCCGAAACAACAGACATCAGCAGTCAAGAATCCAACAAGCTATTAGCAGTAAAAAATCTATTTTTTTAAGGCGATCAACATGAATTTCAAGACGTGACAAAATCAAGAGAAATGATGAAGGTCAAAGGAAAACATTGGAATAAATAGAAGAAAGACTTTTAAGGTGGTATTGGCATCTTAAATGAATGGAAGAGGAAAAAATACCAAATAAGTTCCTTAAATGGGAATAACAGGAAAGAAGAGAAGAAGTAAAAATCAACACATTATTGGATTAATGGAGTAATAATAAGTATGGAAACAACGGGTGTTAAGGAAGAAAATGCATCAGACTGAGATCTCGGACGACAAATCACTTTGGGTTTGAAAGAGAAGCATTACGATAAGAAATATTCCAACAAAAATTAATAAAAATAATAATAATAATAATAATAATAATAATAATAATAATAATAATAATAATATTGCTACTATTACTATTATTATTGCTATTATTACTATTGATATTATTATTTTCAATCAATTGTTTTACCACAAATATGTCATCAATTGTATATCTCCCAGACAAAAATTTGCGTCGATGGAAATGAATTTCTTGAGGAGAGCAACAGGATAATCAGAGTTAGAAAAAATAAGAATTCCTGTCACACGAGAAAAAAATGAATATTATATATTCATTAGCAGATTATAATTATAACATACAAGAAATTAAATTGGTGTGGTCATTTACTGTGAGTGCAAGATAAAGATTAACCAGGAAAACATTGGACTGGTGTCCACCTGGAAGAAGAAGGAAAGGAAGACGTCGAAACTCGTGCATGCAAGAAATAAGAACTGGAATGATAACAAGAAGACTGTAGGAAATGTAGTGAATGGATAGAGACGAGTGGAGAAGGACAATAAAACTGTAGGCACAGAAAGATGTGTAAACATTGAAAATCTGTAAATACATATTTATTATTATTATATTATTATTATTATTATTATTATTATTATTATTATTAATTCTGCTATACCTTTATTTGTAGAAACATTGCTAGATTAGCAGAACAGTTTCGGGTTATTTCGAAAATTAGTATAATGGGCTTAAGTCAGAGCATTGTTTGTGGCTTAAAATATTCATTAAGTTGTACATGGAAAATGCTAATTGTTGCTCAAAATGAGATTGTTTAAAATTTAATTCAAGGCTTTAATTCCATTAAAACGTGCGTTATAAACGAGGATAAAGAATGTTTTAAATGTCATTCTCAACTTGCCAAGCTTTAAGTCTATGATCCTGAAAACCTGCTCTAATTGGATTAGAATGTCATGTGTTTTGCTCTTTACTGAGTCGAATGTCACTCTTGTCAAGCGATCTATCTCAGATATATATATACATACATTACAACGTAAAATATAATTTATTAAAAGTATTGCAAAACATGTTAATGGTACTGCTTTTATATGTTCAATTTAAGATTTGACTCTATATGTCATCAGATAATGAAATAAAATAAATTATATTAATTTTATCTATCATAAAATTTATAAAATTCAGTAGGCCAGCTACAGCTATTTCAAGAAGTTCTAATTTTATTTTTATTGATACTTTTTTAACAAAACTAGTTTTCTAATTGAAATATTATATATAGAATGTTTAAATTAAACTTTATTCGAAATTTATTCTTCTTAAATAAAAGAGTAAATTTGAAGAACACAGGGAAAATACAAGGCATGCTTCAAAAGAACTAAAGTAGAGATACATCTGGCATCTGGTGAACTTTTTTGAATATTAAATTAGGAATGATAAACATTGTGAAAGTATGATATATCCCAATGAAATGAACAATTAATATTTTACTATGCTAGGAAAAATAAGAATTGCACAAATATTGAAACTAAGTTTTCTCAGTGCTTGGTTTTTATGACATAACTTGTTTTTCCTCTGTAATCTTCATCTGTTAACATAACTATTCAGCTATGGAATAGTTTGGATGCCATTCATTTTTATACTTTAGTATTTGAATATAGCAAACAATTAAATGAGCAGTCAGAGTGAAAAAAAATAACAGACAAGATTCATTGGTAATTTCACAGTCTCTAAGCGCGCCTGTTACAAATTTACGCCAAATTTTGCACGTTTTATTGTAACAGTTTAAAAACAAAGTATACTCGTTTACGTGAAAATAATTTAATATAGAACAATAAATTATGAATCAAATTATTAAATACATTCCGGGTAAGGTTTGCTAAGTCAGCAAAAGAAAACATGAGAGGCGTTATAAGTACTTTCACGTTTCTAGACAATGTTTTTTTATTCATATACATTATTCCATTAAACATAGGCTCTTATTAAAAATCATCGGAGAACATATTGTTTAAATAACTCACCTCATAGGATTCATGCTTCCATGAAATCGCGATTTCAAACATAATCATGTTCATCGTCAGCCATAACTCCATAACTCGGAGTTATGGCTGACGATGAACATGATTATGTTTGAAATCGCGATTTCATGGAAGCATGAATCCTATGAGGTGAGTTATTTAAACAATATGTTCTCCGATGATTTTTAATGATTATACCTCATAATGTTTACTTCCCAACATTAATTAAATATAGGCTCTTATGTTTGACAATTTTTTATTTCTACCATTTACTGATTACTTTTTCTTAAATAACAGAAACTGTTCTACGGCGAGACATCAAGATATGGTAGATTGACAATAATAATAATACTAATAATAATAATAATAATAATAATAATTTTTATTATATTATTTGATGAATTTAAACCCATAAGAGTTCCACATCTGCAGGTTTAATTAATCAATATACAAAGTGAATCCGAACTCTTTCATCGTACTTTGAGAAGTTGTTCAGGGATTTTTTATTGTTTTTATAGAGGTATAAGTGTTTTACCTTCAACAGCTAGGATTTTTAGTACAATTATAAATTTTAAACTTAAGGAGAAAAAAGATAACTTAAGAGAAGGACAATATGGATTCCGGAGTGGAAGATCATGTATTGATAAAATTTTCTGTATTAGACAATTACAAGAGAAAATCGTAACAAAAAATAAAGAACTACATATGACCTTTATTGATTTAGAGATGGCTTACGATAGTGTACCTCGACAATTGTTATGGACGGCAATGAGAAATCTGAATATCTGTGATAAATGGATTAATATTGTTAGAAGGATCTATAGTAATACAAAAGCTAAAGTAAAAATACAGTATACTTTAACAGAGGAATTCACAGTGAATAAAGGACTTAAGCAGGGATGCAGTTTGTCACCAATTCTTTTTAACATTTATTTAGACCAGGCTCTTAACTTGTGGTATAAAAAATGTCCTGAAATGGGTATTCCTATAGGAGGAAAAGTACTGCATTCATTGTTATTTGCTGATGATCAAATTATTTTTGCAGGGAATGAAGATGATATGAAATATATGATAAATAAACTAATGGAAGAATATAAAAAAGGGGACTGGATATAAATTTACAG
The DNA here is from genome assembly GCA_030220185.1 of Diploptera punctata. Taxonomy (NCBI): domain Eukaryota; kingdom Metazoa; phylum Arthropoda; class Insecta; order Blattodea; family Blaberidae; genus Diploptera; species Diploptera punctata. The sequence goes on from JASPKZ010008129.1 coordinate 209,014, forward strand.
AAAACAGAATATATGTGTTTGGGAAAGGATGTGGATGACCTCAAACTTGAAACAGGGAAAATAAAAAAGTGTGATTTTTTTTTAATATCTTGGGTCAATAATTACAAGTTTAGGTACCTGTCAGAGAGTTGTACAGACTAAAATTGCAATGGAAAAAAATGCAACTAAGACATTACATGGAATAATTTGGAATAAAAATATTACAAAAGAAACTAAAATGAAAATTTATAAGAGCATAATGCAGAATATTTTGTCATATGGAAGTGAAACTTGGTCTTTGACGGAATTACAAAAGAATAAAATTAGAACAGTTGAATTTGATTATTTTAGAAGAAACCTCCAAAAAACAAGACAGGATAAAATAAGAAATAATTCCTTTGGAGAGAAATTATTGTCACCACATCTGTTGTTAAGAGGTTTGAAAATCAAACGCTTAAATGGTATGGAGATGTACAAATAATGGGAAATGAAAGATGGCTAAAACATATATACCAATGGTCACCCCCTGGAAGAAATAAACGTGGCATACCAAGATGGAAATGGAAATCCTACGCCAGAACTACACTGCTCAAAAAAAATAGGGGATATTGTAGAATTACCTACTAAGACTATGTTTTTTGGAATAGTATTAGATGCAATCACTTTCTATTACTCCAAGGTAATGTAAATAAGAGTTTGAAGTTGTTACGTAACCTTGGTACCACACCAGAGGGCAGTGTCTGTACTGTTGATGTGAAAGGGTGGTGTGGGGGTGAAAGTTTTTTTGCTGTTTTTAAATCCAGTCCAGTTTTTAGTTAGTGAATGACTTGCCTTAGGGACAGTAATGCCTCGACAACGTGATTTACCTGAACCAATGGCTTGGAGGGCCATAGGAAGGATGGAAGCTGGACAGACACAACAAGAGGTGGCACAAGCCATTGGGGTGTCTCAAAGCGTGATTTCCAGGCTTTGGAATCGTTTTCAAAGAACAGATACTGTTCACAGAAGAGCCGGACAAGGTCGACCAAGGGCAACAACAGCAAGGGATAACCGTTACCTCTTGTTAACAGTCCGTCGGAATAGACAGCAGAATGCAACTCAACTGCGAAATACACTTCAAACAGCAACAGGACGCAGGGTGTCAACTCTAACTGTCCGTAATCGACTGCATGGAAGTGGTCTCTATTCCCCTAGGGTCATAGTATGTACCAGGTTAACTCCACAACACCGTAGAGATCGCAGAAACTAGGCGGTGGAACATCGTGGGTGGAGGCATGCCGAATGGGATCAGTTCTTTCTTCTGATGAGTCGCGATTCAACGTGGAATGTGATAGTCGGCGTTTATTCATCTGGAGGGAAAAAGAGACACGAAACAATCCAGCATTTGTACGTGAAAGATCCCCATATGGTGGCGGTGGATTGATCGTGTGGGCAGGAGTCAGTAGTGGTGGACGTACGGACCTCTACGTCATCCAAGGTGGTACTTTGACTGCGGTAAGGTATAGAGATGAGATTCTCCGACCTTTTGTCGTGCCTTATGCTGGTGCCATAGGTGATTCTTTTCTTTTTATGGACGATAATGCACGACCCCACAGAGCTGGCTTGGTGGACAACATGCTGGAAGTGGAGGGTATCGAGCGTATGCAATGGCCAGCTTCCTCCCCGGACTTAAATCCGATATAGCATGTGTGGGGCGCATTGCAGGGAGACCACCACAACTGTTCCAGAGCTGCACATTGCTCTTATGGAAGAGTGGCCACGTATCCCCCAAGAACTCATTGCTAACCTCATTGCATCAATGTCACACAGGTGTGAGGCAGTGCTGGCCTTTCGAGGAGACCATACACCATACTAAAGAAACATTTTCACCCATGTTAATGCTACTTTGTTTGTTTGCCATATTCCTAATCAGTATCTCTTAGACATCTGGTGTGGTACAGAGGTTACGTAACAACTTCAAACTCTTGTTTACATTATTTTGGAGTACTAGAAAGTGATTGCATCTAATACTGTTCCTAAAAACATAGTCTTAGTAGGTTATTCTACAATATCCCCTAATTTTTTTGAGCAGTGTATAATAGATTATAGGAATTTGGAAGAGGGAGATTGGAATAATACAGATAAATGGAAACTGAAGACGGCAAACCTATAAGTGGGGAACATCCGAAGAAGGAGAAGATATTAGGTCACCAGTGCTGATTGCCGAGTAATTTCATGGTTATTGTTTTGAATTCGACCATCCTTATATTATTTTTACTCAGAATATAAGCCATTGATAATTCGTAGGTGTGTGTCCTTCCAACATGACGAGGCTGCAGCACAATTTGCCGTAAATTTTAAGGAAACCCCTGATGAGTATTTCGGGCAAAGAAGGATTGGTTGAGGTTATCCTGTTCCATAGCCAGCTAGATCACAAGATCTGACTCCCATGGAAATTTTCTAGAGGGATCACGTGAAGAGCCTCATATACAATATTCCTGTCGAAACGTTTATGGTCCTGATTGCTAGAATTGTAACAGCTGCTGATCATGTGTACCAACTTACAAGGATTCTAGAACGAGTTCGAGATTCCATGGGGCGAGTATGTGAACTTGTTGCGATCATAGGAGTGGACATATTGAACAATTTGCTGTGATTATAGTAGTGGACATGTTGAACAATTACTTTAAACAGTGCAATTTAAACATAATCATATTCTGAGTAAATAGATACAAAAGTTGCGCTCAAGACGAAAACAATAAAAATACTCGCCAAAGATCCATCGAAAACCACAGGTTGAACAATTTTCAAACGTTTGTCAGTAGAATTTGGTTTTATCTTGTATATATCTATAAGTAAAAGTGGTAAAAAATGCAAGATATTTTTTACGAAACCACTATGCCGAAAATGTGTGGAAGTAGGAGAAGAACATTTTCAAAATCTCTTGTAAAAAGGTTCGTAACTTACTTTCGCTATTTCCATGGTCATGCACCAACCAAGTGATAGAAGGACGATAAGAGACGTGCAGTTGCTCTGCCGCGTAACGCAGAGTGAGGAATCAGCGGCCGCGCCCGGCCTTAGGTTGGTAGATCCTCTGAGTGTGTGTGTGTGTGTATATATATATATATATATATATATATATATATATATATGATATGAAAAGAAAAATGAATGCTTGAGTCGGGATTTGAACTCGAGTCTCTAAAGTCTGTACCTTTAGCGCTCTACCAACTGAGCTACCCAAGAATTCCAAGACAAACATACAATTTTTCTTATACATGTAGTATTCTCAATTCACGCAAGAGGTAGCGGAAAGATCTTCCGACTGCCATCTAGCGGCTAACATAACAGTTAAGCAAATTATTAAAGAGAATATTTACTTTATAGCAGTAACGCTTGTATATATCCTATAGTCTCTATCATAAATGATAGCGCATACGGGAACAAAACAAAAAACATTATAATAGAAGCAAATGAAATCTCAGTAAACATGGGTCAGCGAACGAACCGTTTGCCAATAATTAGCCAACGTTTGTACACAAATATATCTAATAATATTTGTCACATAGTTGTCACAGTCCGATTATCAAATTAAACCAACTGAAACGCTATTGTACACCTCGCTAGACATCGCTAGCTTTTCGTTTTAAACAGTTTCCTGTTCTATTGAATGTAACAATGAATGTGAGTACGCTGTACAGTCCATTAAAACGCTTGAAGGGGATGCTCAGAATGTCTTCCTTGTACCCGGGTGCAATTCTGTACTCGTCTAACATTGAGATTTGATTTATTTCCAATATGCCTCGATACTGTTGGAGTTCTTGGCAGGTAGGTGCAATTCTCTATTCCAGTTCTTCAACTGTATCAACGTGAGTTTAGGTGACTCCAGATAAACGAAACAGATAAAGGATTTAAATTGGGTGATCTTGAAGGCCAAAGATCAGGTCCGCCGCAGTCTATCCATTTTTAATAACATCTGCGCGATAGCTTTCATCTCACAATAACAGTTAAAAAGAATAATGTGTGGTCCAATGAGAAGGCCACCTCTACCCACATGTTCCAAGAGAAACATCGCTGATATGGTGACTCATGAAAATCATGTGCATTTACGTAACTAACAAGATTAATATGACTATTTAACTCATGTCCCAAATGGGAGTCAATGACCAATCACGATTTTTTATTTACAACCAATCACAGTCGTGTTTCGCCTAGAATTTACCAACTAAAGTTTATCATGATAAAGAGAGCACCTATTTTTTAACATTCTGAATAGGTCATAGCATTATTTTGCAGTGACTGACTCCCCAAGAAATACGGCTACCAGATTGTATATATAGTGCATGAATGTAAACACATAGCGCATGCAGGATTTAATATAAAACATTTGTATTAATTGATTACACCACCAAAAAAAAAACCACTGTTTGCACTTTCTTAAATGTATTTATTCCCAGGTAACATTCCAGAAAAATATAATTGTCATATTTATATCATAGGACATCAGAAATGAATTAATATACAGTTTGATGTGTTTAATGTTTTCTCCACTAGAGTGCATTCTTACAATATTGCGTTCCTTTGGCAATATAAATAATATGATCTGGCTGCAGTGATAAACAAAAGAAGGAAATGAAGCGTACCATTCGTTTCTCGTTTGTTTTCAAACATCGCTGTTTACATTAAATATATAAATATTTAAATATATATATATATATATATATGTATTTAAATAATGATTTGAGAGTAAACAGCTTAATTTTATTCGTTAAATAGTCCTAACAAATGTCACTCTTGATTTCCAAATTCTCTAGATAAATTCACTCCCCACTCCTCATAATTTGGAAATCACTCGTGGCATTACTTATGATAATTAAAAAATATCATCTCGAGCGAATTCCACTTGGTCGGTAAATAAAATGGTAATTTCGAAATGGGGGTGGACTAGGTTGTTTCATGCAAGGAATGAATTCCACTCTACTACAAAACGTCTGGAGGTGTGAGACATTGTACCCGTTGGAATACATTGAATTGCTACGTAAAAATCTCCATACAAAACTGTGACTTAGTCATCGTATTTGTGCAGACAATTCTCTTCATCCGTGTTCTTGGAGAATATTCTGCTGCTTCCAACATAAACTTCAGGCGTATTGTTTGCACTCCTACTATATGCCAAAATCTTAATTTATATCAGGTTCTTCGCTGATGTACTCTTGTGAATGTGCGACTTTAGGTTGCGTTCGTCCAGGGTACAATTCTTGGTATAATCATAAAAGCTCTACCATAAATGAAATGCTTATCAACGGACACTTAACTGATATAGCATTGTTCCATAACGACCACTACTGTACAACTTGACATGCCTGCTGATATGTTTTCAGAATAGTCCTTTTAGTTTGAGAATTTAACTCATGCCCTTAATCGGAGTCAATGACCAATCTCGTTTCAATGATTTTTGTTTTACAACCAATCACAGTTGTGTTTCACCTCGATATTTATCAACTTATATTTATCATATTAAAGAAAGCTCCTCCTTTTAAATATTATGCAGTGACTGACTCTCTGACAAATACGTTGAATATAGCAATTTATATATTAACTTGTAAGAATCCTAGAATGCATGTGGCTCCCAGATTGTAATTATAGTGTACGAATGTAACAGGTACCGCTTGCGGAATATAATAGAAAAAATATAGCAATTGATTATACCACAATAAAAAGAAACTTCTATTTGCATTTTCTTTAAAGAATTATTTCCAGGATATTTACGTTCCAGAAAAATATAATTGGCATATTCATAGGACATCAGAAATTAATTAATAACCTATAATGTTGGTTATAATATATAGTTTGATGTGTTTCATTTATTCTCCACCAGGGCGCATTCTTACAATGTTGCGATTCTATTTGGCAATAAATAATAAAATGATCTATAAGGCATAAGCTATTAGAAGACATATCGGGCGGAGCCATGCGTGGCTAGTGCGTTTCGTCTAGCCTATCATAATCGGGCGGTGTTGTACAATTGGCGCTGTAACCACAATATATCGCCTGCCTCTTCCCTTCTTACGTACCGATATCTGACAACGGCGGATGAAGAGTGAAGCAGGATAAGCTTATCGCAAATGTTTTCTAATAGCGTTCTAATAGCTTCGTTTAGTTGCAGTGATGAACAAATGAAACATAACAAACGTTTCTCGTATTTTTTCAGACATCGCCGTTTACATTAAATATATATACATATTTTAAACTATCTATATTTAAATGACGATTTGTGAGTAAAGAGCCTAATTTTATTCTTTAAATAGTCCTAACAAATGCCACCCTTGATTTCTCAATTCTCTAGATAAATTGGAAATCACTCGTAGCATTACACCTTCGGATCCCTTCTAGCGCTTAAGAAAAATAACGTACAACATTTGAAAAATTATGGTCAGCGCCAGATCGTACATTACTTCGCTAATTACCCGCAAAAAAATTTTAGCAGACCCGTGTTTGCTGAGACCATTTTGGTTCGTTGATAATGTACTGTCTACTGTTTCCGTTTGAACTATCACTATATATCATGTAGCCTATATCAAAAGCTGTATCAGGAGCTCCCTTGGAATATGTTGGAGAAGGTACAAATTAATGGGTGAAAGCCATAACGTTGTAAGTGGATTATTGTGAAAACTGTGTCAAATGTAGTTACCGCATGTGATTGGGTCCTACTTTCGAAAGACACGGAGGTGCTGTCACTACTAATATCTATGCCAGGGATGGCACAATGGTTTCCATTGGTTTGTTACCTACATCTAATGTCTAATTTTTTCAGAATTATTTAAATGTAACTTATAGCGTTATGTTTTTAACCTATTGAATTAGGAAGAAAGATAATTACGGTTATTGGAATTATAATATGGAGAATGTAGTTAGACAAATAAAAAATCATTATTTAAAGTGGTTAAACGATATGAGTCCGCTTATACTTGAATAATATAAACCGGAAGTATATTCGAGGAAGACCAAAACATTACAGAAGTTATTTATTCAAAGGTATATTAAGAAGCAGATGACCTTGATCGACAAAAACAGATTTAGAACGGATATATATATATATATATATATGTCTCTCCATCATCATCCTGTATTATGACACCTGCCGTCGTCTTCCGGAAACCAAACGCCATTCATCTCTGTCCATTCATTGATCTTCCTCCAATCCTCTGATAATCATAGCCGTTGCACACTTTCTATCCTGGTTTTCTTTGGTCTTCCTTTCTTCCTCCTTTCCATTGGGATTCATTCTCTGATAAGTTTAGACAATCTTTGCTCTGGCAATGTTTTTACATGGCCATACCACTGAAATCTTTACATTTCTCTTGTACTCCCATAATTTCCCTTATTTCTTTATTTCGTATTCCATCCATTCTAGATTTTCCAGCTGATCTTCTTAAAACATCCATTTCTGTACTTAAAATTATTTTCATTTCCCTAATAGGAATTTGCCAAAATTCAACACCACATGTTAAAATGCTCTGAACTATGGTTTGTTATAGTTTAATATTCTATTTTTTGTAACATTTTTGCTCCACCAAGCAGAGTTTAAGCATTTATTGCTTGTTTTGTTTGTACGATTCTATTTGTAATTTCCACTGTGTTGTCGCCTGAATGGTCTAATGTTGTTCTTAAATAATTGCATTCAATACTAGGTTTTAGTTCTTCTCCTATACGTAGGATATTAAATATATAGTTTATTTACCTAGTAAGTCAGTCGTCCTCAACTAAGGTATTAAAATTCAAGTTATTCTAATATGGAGGCCTTTCGAAAACAATGTTTCATAGAATTGAAATGAAGGTAGTTTGAGTTAGGAGAATTAGACCTATTGCTAAGGGATGATTTATTTGGGACCTGATTTTAGTTGAGGACGGCTGACTTACCAGGTAAAAAAATTATATAACTAACATCTTATTATATAACCTCAACGGTGCTTTAATATGAATTATTATACATAGACATTTAGTTTTCTATATATATATATATATATATATAAGCTAAATTTCTTCCGCACTGATATAGTGGTTACGTTCATTATCTCTAGTCCCGAGAGTCGCGGGTTCAAACCCAGCCGTTGTCGATGCATTTTTTAAGATGCAAAAACCCAAAGGTAGAACTCCTCTGAGTAGAACTCCTCTGAGTAGAACTCCTCTGAGTAGAACTCCTCTGAGTAGAACTCCTCTGAGTAGAACTCCTCTGAGTAGAACTCCTCTGAGTAGAACTCCTCTGAGTAGAACTCCTCTGAGTAGAACTCCTCTGAGTAGAACTCCTCTGAGTAGAACCTCCTCTGAGTAGAACTCCTCTGAGTAGAACTCCTCTGAGTAGAACTCCTCTGAGTAGAACTCCTCTGAGTAGAACTCCTCTGAGTAGAACTCCTCTGAGTAGAACTCCTCTGAGTAGAACTCCTCTGAGTAGAACTCCTCTGAGTAGAACTCCTCTGAGTAGAACTCCTCTGAGTAGAACTCCTCTGAGTAGAACTCCTCTGAGTAGAACTCCTCTGAGTAGAACTCCTCTGAGTAGAACTCCTCTGAGTAGAACTCCTCTGAGTAGAACTCCTCTGAGTAGAACTCCTCTGAGTAGAACTCCTCTGAGTAGAACTCCTCTGAGTAGAACTCCTCTGAGTAGAACTCCTCTGAGTAGAACTCCTCTGAGTAGAACTCCTCTGAGTAGAACTCCTCTGAGTAGAACTCCTCTGAGTAGAACTCCTCTGAGTAGAACTCCTCTGAGTAGAACTCCTCTGAGTAGAACTCCTCTGAGTAGAACTCCTCTGAGTAGAACTCCTCTGAGTAGAACTCCTCTGAGTAGAACTCCTCTGAGTAGAACTCCTCTGGGAAGGACTATCAACCATGGTTCCTGAATGAGGATATTTTCAGGTACGTAAAATAACCTTTTCTAGAAAAGAGGCTTCTAAGCAAAATTTAGTGACTTTCATCATACATGTAATGACTTAGTTGCCTACTAGATGCCTCACTGGTTTGGTATACTAACAAATTAATGACAACTGTAAATATATAAGCGTAAGTAAATTCATCTGGTTAAAACATGTTAGGCTCAACTGCACTTCTACTGGCGCTGGATTTTTCAGATATATTGTTGTAAACTATAGATCTTATGTATTTACTAACATTATTTAATATTAAAATTTTTTAAACAATTTTTATAACATTATTAGACGAATTTGAAGTATTTATTTAAATATGCAAATCTCAATACTGAGTATTATGACACTGTTAGACAATATCGTGATGCTAACTGATTTTCACCACAGAGTATATTACTTAGTCTATGATTTTTCTATCGCCTATTAGAGACCTCCTCACCAACAAATGGGTGAAAATAAGTGACGGTATAGACAAATCTAACATGATACAGCAAACTGTTGGGGTACTAAATGGGGACCCGTTAAGCCCCTTTCTGTTCTTTAGCTACAGCGGACATCATCAAGACAAAAACTGACAACGTAAACCTGCTTATGTACGCAGATGACATGGTATTGACCTCAACTTCAGATAATGATCTGCAGAAAGCCTTCAACCAATTAGTGGACTGGGTAAAAGAAAATGAACTGACCCTAAATGAAGAGAAAACAGTCTCCATGACCTTCAGAAAAGGGGGCAGACGAGGCATTTTCTACATCGATGAAGAAACACTGAAATCAGTAACTAGCTTCACGTATCTGGGAGTCACTTTCCAAACACAGGGAAGCGTGTTTACACACCATGTAAATGACAGAGTAAATGCTGCGATAAGAGCCATAAGCTACATTAAGTCAATAAACAGACTCTCACTAGAAACAGCCCTACAACTTTTTGGGCTTAAAGTTGATCCCGTTGCAAAATATGGGTTAGAGAATATATGTGTGCATTTAAAGAAACCGAACCTAGAAAAAATTGAGAAACTAAAAGCGACATACCTAAAAATGGTGCTGTCTCTCTCCAAATACACGCCCTCACGACTTGTTTATGAACTCTCCAGAGAACCATTCTACATAGAAGAGTTGAGGCTAAAGTTCCTACTACCAGACACGCCAGCTTACCAGGACCTCCTGCAAGAACTGCACGAAAAGAAACGCAAAATATGGGAAGAATTCTAATTACTGACGCCATGACAAATCGTGAATGGACTCAGGGAGGATATGAACTGTGCCACACAGTGACCAGACTCGCTGTGCATGGATTTCACCACAAGCTGTGAAGCAATCAGATATTCCACGAGCCCGGCACAGACTGCGAGTGTTTACGATGTGGCGAATAGTGCGAGAAATATCATGTGTTAAACTGTAGGATAAGATCAGAATCGTCGTTGAAACTCTGCAGTGACTAAAAACAATCCTCTTTGCACGCTGTGCGCATTTGTTATTTTATTATCGCTGTTTTGGTTTATCGATGGTTGGATCAGCGTTAGGGAGCGATAAGTAAGTGTACACCCATTTTTAATAAACGTTTGGTAATTTTAATATTATTAATATATTTTTTAACATCGATTTGGGGATTTATTGCAAATATTGGTCATTTAAATTTCATAGCGACGGAAAGTAATGGAGGATGATAATCGATATGTAGTTCGATTGTGGGTTATTGCTGGCTCTATAAACTCTGGCGCATGCGCACTGTTGTTCTATAGGACTTTGAAAATATTTCACGCTAGTTTAAGTGCAGTTATTCCTCATTTTTCACTAGGGTAGCACGCTTGTTCCCGCAGAGGGACGAACGGGAATCAATCAATCAATCATAAGCTAAATATTTCCTTCTGTTAAAAAAAATTAAAAACATGGATAAGGAATGGTATGTTTAAAATTGTGTTAAAATGAATTTGGAAATTTGTATGATACTGAAAGAGTAAGATGTAAATTAAATTACATACGGTACACATATACCCCACCCAACAAGTAGAACAAGTGATGCTAATTGAAGCCGGGCACGTGGTGTGTGTTACCATAGCAGGTGTATAATACCTCATCAACATGACCTACTTCAATTGCCATTATCACCATTAATAATGCAGCAGAGTGTCGCCCAATTAACATCACGTCCCGACTCCTCCTTCAATAAAACACTTAACATTGTGTTCTTTCATGTTTTATACACCTGTGTTTTATTTTTATTCTTAGCACTAGAACTATTATTTTCTAATACATTGAAATTCAAAAAAGAGAAAATACAAATTGAATAGTTGTCCCGAAAAGAGATCCAACCCACAAAAATTCGAAAGTTGAGTTTTCAGTGGATTAGTGAGATATCCGGAGAATATCACGGCTTGGTGCATGTAAAATTATCCATACTCTCTTCCTGGCCCGTTTCATTTATTCTTAAAGGTTAGCTTTCAAGCTAATATTGGTCTATATGTACCAAAATGGCGGAAGCAGTTACTTGAGTCATTAACAGCAGTGCAGAAAACCAATTATTGCACATGTGCAAATTCATTCCACCACACTTCCGTGAATTCTATTCAGAACCTTGGAGAAATTGAGTGAAAATAAGAAATACACAAAGAATGTAACGAAATAAAAATAAATGGAAAATAAATTCTGAAAACAGATTACGTTAGACATGTTTCCAACTGAATCAGTGTTGAATATGTAGCCTATTTTATATTTTTTATTATAGCATTTTTAGTTAAATATGTGTTAGTTAATTTTTCACCTCTGTAGAGGTAGAATACTTTTGCACTCAATTCTATATTAAATTGTTAATATTTAGTTATTAGCATGTTGTTTTGCAATCTAATTGGCTGTATATGTTTCAAGTGGGATGAGAGATTAAAATATGTACATATGGACGATCTTGTATTGATTCAGCATTTTCTGTTAAACTATTGCTTGAAAAAAGAAGAGAATTCAACTTAGAAACACATTTTGCTTTCATAGATTTTGAAAAAGCATTCGACACAGTCAAGAGATCAAAACTCTTAAATATATTGGAAGACAGAAATATACCAAATTTACTTCGGCAGAACATACAAAATATTTACAAAGACAACACCATAAAGATTAAATTAAATAACAGATTTTCTGAAGAAGGAATTATAAATCGTGGTGTGAGACAAGGCTGCCCCCTATCCCCAACACTCTTTGCAATTTATATCAATGAAGTAATATGTTGCTGGAACAAAACATATAAATTTGGAATAAGAATATCAGAAATAGAAAATTAAACACCCTATTGTTTGCAGATGACCAAATAATAATAGCAAATTCCGAAGATAATCTACAGAAGGTCTGTATGAACTTAACAAAATTACAGAAGAATATGGATTAAAGATATCTACAGAAAAAACAAAAATTATGGCATTTCAAGGTGTAGATCCTGTCAGAAGTAAAATTGTACTGGACAATAAAATTTTGGAGCAGGTGAATAATTTTACATATCTAGGATGCAATATCTCATATGAAGAAGAAAAGGATGTAAATGCAAACATATCTAAATTTTTAAGAATTTTAGGGTTAATAAATTCTATCTTCAAGCCACAGTTAGTCCAAAAGCATTCAAGACTGAAAGTGTATAAACACTGGCTCTTCCAACTCTTTTGTATGGTAGCGAAGTATGGACGTTGAAACAGAAGGATATACAGAGACTTAGATCTGCTGAAATGAGATATCTTCGGAGGACTGCAGGATACACACTACTAGATCACAAAAAAAAATGAAGACATCTTAGAAGAATTACACATGGAATCTTTAGAAAACAAAATTTCTGATTATAAGTCAAGATGGATACAACATGTTCATCGAATGGAAGATCACAGAATACCCAAACTAATGTTAAGATATCAACCTGCAGGAAGAAGAAGACCAGGACGTCCACTCAAAAGACTTCTGGATGGTGTTTCTCTTGAGGCCGAAACAGGTCAACAAATGGCCTAAATTCGTGAATGTACTATGATGATGATGATGATGACATATAATATAATAAAGATAATAGCCTCAAAATGAACATTGCATAGTATATATGTGTTTTTTTTTTTTTTCGTTTTCCCAAAATTAGTTTGTGGGTTAGATTTATTTTCGGGGCAATTGTTCAATTCCTAATTAGAAATCATCATCAAATTCCGGTTTTAAATTCCTGCACATTCTTGGTCTTTTTCGCGATATCTTGTCTACACGTCATTAATTCCACGCTCTTTTGGTTATTCTGGTCTCTTCATTCTATCTAGATGTTGTATCCATTTTGTTCCGTAATTTTTAACTTTATCTAAGAGGGGTATCATTTAAAATTTTTAACATAGCCCTACATCTTCATTTTTAATGTGATTTCTTTTTCAATGAGCATCCTTTTACTGCTCTTAAAAAATTACTTCCGATGCATTTATTCTTCTATAATTTATTTATTCCAAAACCGAATATTCACCAATTAACTAACTAACTAATTAACTAACTCTCTGGTTCTATCCAACGCGTAGGTTCATGGCCGCACGGGCACAAAAGCTCTCCGTACGTCCCTATGCAAGATACAGTTTACCAATCATCCCGTGTATAATCTACTTCCCTTAAATCTTAGTTAATATTATTTTACCATTCATTCTAGGTCTACCAACTTTCACTACAATACAAAAATAATGACACAGCCATTGTTTTCTAAAATTTTAATTGAGTGTCCTTTCTTGTTTTGTTTCTTAATGTTTTTCTGATTGTTCCACCCATACGTTAAAGACTAAGATTTTTATTTGCTCGCCTTTATCATACTTATAATAAATGTGATTCCCAAGATATTTAAAATCTGAAATTTTCTGCAACATTATGTCAACTATTATAATTTTAAATATAATCGTATCTTTAACCATAAAACCTACAATTAGGGTTTTTTATCTTGATATTTTACAGATAGAATTGATATTTAATTCAATTTAAACGTATTATATTGAAGCTAGCCTTCTGCATTGCCATTAAATACCTGATCGTTAGCATACGAATGGTAATTACAAAATAAATTATCAAGAAATGTATTCATCGAAAAAAATTGTTTACATTCAGCAATCATTTCTTCTACGTAAATATTAAATAACGTCATGTTAAAGTATGTATATATTTTCAGTAAAATAAGCTTGCATTGCTCAATGTTAAACATTTAATTATAATATATATATATATATATATATATATATATATATATATATATATATAGGTACCTAATATAGCAGACGTCTTCAAGTAAATCTTCTTGTTAGGTTAAAAATAAACACACCGTCACCAAAAGAGTTAAAAACAACAACTCTGCGCGTTTCAGCTACTACATAGCCATTATTATCACGATTGAACCCAGTGGAAGACTAAATATTAAACGCCGTACAAAAGTATTTATGCCTTATGAATTACGTCACATAACGTAATGACATAGATAAAACATCAAAAATATGTGTTTATTACTGGTATTAATTAATGAAAAAAATAGGGTTGATAGAAATAGAGCCCTTGTCCTTGTTCATAAAATTATCTTTGTTTTTATATATTTCTGTACTTTCCAATGTGTCCAGAAATTTAAATTATTACACGATCTTACCATCTAAGGTTACTCATAATTAATACAAGTAATAAAACATTGCATTGTTTGATGTTTTATAATAAGTAATGCTCCGAGTGATTTCCGAATTATGGATAAATTCACGACTCACGAAATGAGGAGTGAACTTATCCAGATAATTTGGAAATGAAGAGTGGCGTTAGTTAGGACTATTTAATGAATAAAATTAAGTTGTTTACTCAAAAGTCATTATTTAAATATAGTTAAGTTTAAATATTTAATATAAACGGCGATGTTTGAAAACAAATGAGAAACGTTATGTTTCACTTGTTCAACACTGCAACCAGATCATATTATATATTGCCAAAGGATAGCAATATTGTAAGAATGCACCCTAGTGGAGAAAAAATGAAACACATTAAACTGCATGTTAATTAATGTCTGATGTCCTATGATGTAAATATGTCAAATATACTTTTCTTGAACGTTATTACCTGGAACATAATACGTTCAAAAAAAGTGCAAACAGTGGTTTCTTTTTTGTTTGTGGTATAATCAATTGCTACAAATGTTTTTATATTATCTCCCGCAAGCACCTTTTGGTTACATTCGTGCATTACGTATAGAATCTGGTAGGCATATGTCTTCTGGGATTCTCACATCTTAATATATAAATTGTTATATTCAACGTATTTCATAGAGAGTCAGTCACTGAAAATAATGGTCTGACCAATTCAGAATGTTAAAAAAGAGGAATTTGAATTCAAGTGATAAAATTAAATTGATAAAATCGAGGTGAAAAAACGACTGTGATTGGTTGTAAATCAAAATTCATTGAAATGTGATTCGTCATTGACTCCAATTTGGGATATGAGTTAAATAATCTATGTTAATACGTTATGTATGTATATATATATATATATATATATATACTTTGTATTGACATTTAATATTCAGTCTTCCACTGGGCTCAGTCTTGATAATGGCTACGTAGTAGCCGAAACGCGTTGACTTGTTGTTTTTAATTGTTTTGGTGAATGGAGGGTATTTTTAACTTAATAATGTTTATCATCAAGCATGTTATTACGTTATGTACACCCTTAGACAAAAAAAATAGTCATCCGCAGATTCTATCAAACGATCGGGGAACTTCGGGAGCGCTCGCTGAAGCCGTATTCACATGAACAAATTTTCAGTAATTGTACTGGGTTGTTTGATAGTTAACGCTGTGCGCACACAAGCAACATGGAAGAGAGAGCTTGGCTTAGTGTTTCCGTGGTCGAGAGGTTTAACAGACATCACCTGCGTTCGTATCCTCACGGGTTCGATTCCCCTTGTACTTTTTTTAAACTGAATGTTAGAATAGTATTTCGCCCGTAATATAGGTTTATATTTGATTTTATATTTGAGTTTTATGGCTTTAATGCACACATAAAGGCACACAAAAATATAAATTAAAACCTTTTTTCTAATAAATAAATTAGGAAAGAAAATAATATCTTCTAAAATAAAAACTTTAACAAAAACAAAATCAATATCGGGTTCATGAACCCTCAGCATCTATTACTGCCCTGAATCTGTCGGGCATTGATGCAATCAAATTTATACAAGTACGTGGACGATCGGCTAGAGCATCCCAGACGTCTTGAATTTGTGCCCATAAGCCATATTTCGTCCTTAGTGCATCTGCAGGCCAATTAAGAGTTCATGTCTATTTTGATCTTAGCCCACACATTTTCGATTGGATTCAAATGTGGTGAACAGGGAGGCCAGTCTGTCACTCTGGTATCCTGCCTCTCCAAGAAAAAGTGTGACAGGACGATTATCCTGTATGAATTCAATAATTCCATCATGATAATTATGTCATCCTCAGAGATGGAATCAACATGTTCTCTAATATAGCCTTATACAGCATATTGTTCAGTGTGTCGTTCAGCTTCCACTATACACACAGATCGTCCCGTGATATCCAGCCCCAACACGACACAGATACGCAACCATGACGAAATTGTCTAGCCACGTATTTGCATCGTATCGACACCCTTTCGGACGACAGACAATCACTTTGCCGTCATGAGTAGAAGAAAATGTCACCTCGTCTGAGAATACTATGTTATTCCAATCAAGGTTGGCACATTCCTCTGTAAAGGCGAGCTAAAACAATCTGTGATTGTCTCTCAGGTGTCCCTTCTTTGCTGCAAATGTTTTGCAAATTTGATTTGCCTTCTCCTTTAACAATCAAATCGTATTTCTCTAAACATATTTCAGAAAGCGGCCACAGTTTCAACAATATCGATAATACAATGTCAAATATACACAGAGAAAACAACAGACACAAAATTAACATTTTAGAAGAAATCGAAATTATCAAGGAGGCCAAGAATACAAACATTCTCAACGAAAGTATACCTAATGAGCAAAACCGTCTACTAGACATATACAGATATTTCAATACTACAACAACAACTCCAGAATATGAAGCACTGTTCGAAAGGCCTAGAGTGAAATAAACGAAAATTTAAATAGTTGATGAAGGCGGTAGTATACAAGGTAAAAAAAATTATAATTTAACATTGTTATAACCTCAACGGTATAAAAAATAATTATGAACTTAAAGGGTATAGATTAATTCAAATGTCAAAATAAAATAATTTAATTCATAAAAATAGTTAATACAAATTTCATGGAAAAAACTGCATAATTGAAGACGCGAACCTGCGATATTCATGAACATAAACAGTGACCGCATGCTTTACCGCTGACCTATCAGGACACGTAGGAGAGTCTTCAGTTCATGCCACATAACACAGTAGCTCAGGGACTGCACAATTATGACTAGTTTCCTAGTTTGAACCCAGCGCAGTGCCGAGTATGACTTAGAAGAAATGTGCGTTCAAGATATTGTCTAAGGGCATATATATATATATATATATATATATATATATATATATACTTTTGTACAGACATTTAATATTCAGTCTTCCACTGGGCTCAGTCTTGATAATGGCTACGTAGTATCCGAAACGCGTTGACTTGTTGTTTTTTACTGTTTTGGTGAATGGAGTGTTTTTTTAACTTAATAATGTTTATCGTCAATAAGATCCATTATTTTAATTTTTGATAAATCAACTTGTGTTTAAAAAACTTCAATTGGTTAAAGCAATGAAAGCATTTCAAAATTAAGATTCTACTTCTACATTCTATATGTTACTGACTTTAATATCTTAACATTATATTACAAGAGCTCAACGGTGTTTTACAATGCATTTTAGAAGTAATGATTAAATAATGTTGTCGACAAACTACAGCCCTGCCCCAATTCTTGATTTATAGAAGTAAATTTTCCCCCAATTTTATATCCAGTATCGACATATATTAATGAAAGTAAATAACAATATTTAGACAATACTGTTTCAGTAGTAGTAATAATAACAATATTAAATTCACCGCAGATTCATATTTCATTATGAAGGCAGTTGCGTCCTATGTTTCAAAACATAATCACACACTAATATGATCACCAGTATTTTACTTCAATTAAAAAAATAGTTCAAGTTTTTATTGCGCACCGACATTACATTTCGCTGGTATACTATAGGTTCTCACTTTTCTCCAATTATTTTATTCTTTAGGTTTAGTGGAAAGACTGATATAAAGCTCATTTTCCGAAAAAGACGTTCTAAATGAAGTTAAAAAACATATTATTATTAAATAACAGGTAACGTATTCTGCAAAAGTAGTACGCGAATTGAAAATATATACCACATTAACGTAATATATATCCACTTAGTGCAATTTCGAGCTTATGTACATCTGTTAACACATACACAGGTTTCCTTAAATTTAGAAAATTGTGTATATAACCTTAACTTCTTGATTAATCTATTGTCATTTTTTTCAATTGGCTAACAATGTATATTGAAATATTATTTTTATAAGTCAAATTTTAATCAATTCTCCCAGGAAATTGTAATTATGAAATTAAATAATTTTATTCGAATTAGTTAGTTTGGTTTGTGGAACGATATAAATTATGTACAGAAATTTAATTCGTAACAAATTTTCTATTATGAAAATTAAACGTAAATAATTATTTTTCCAAACTTTTGTAACTCAAAATGCATGTTAACAGAATTTCAAAATCACACAAAACAAAAACACATAAACTGAAAATATCATTAAGTATTTTAACTTACAATGTAAGCAGTCAATTTTCGGATTTGTGCATAAAATATTTACAAAACTAGTATATAATGATTATTATAAAAACGCAATATCTATTATATAATTCATGTTTCCTACTTCAGTTCGAGTTAACTTTTATTTAGGGTAACATAGAGTATTACAATTCAGAACGTAATTGACGATAAAAATACAGATTTGACCTGCGTTACAAAATAACCCAAAGAATGATATTAATATTCCAAACATTCATATACAGGTGGGGAAAATCAGTTAACTACTGCACATGATTGCAAGGGGAAAAAATTGATTGAAATTGGGGTTCGAATACGGGACCTTTAGAATAGAATCTCAAACAGTATTGCTTAGACAAAAAATGGAGGTCATTATGAACAATTTCGGTAATTTTTCTTTATATAGTTGCGGTAAGATACAGAAAATAATACATTTGCATTTTCGGTTAACTGACTTCTGTCGCAACCTGTATTTCTCTTCTAAAAGCACATTGTGTAGTTTTCTTGTACTTATTAGAAATCCAGAAGAGCATTCAATGAATTCAAAATTTATTTTTAAAATGTTCATCAACCTTAGATTATTAGAGAGTTTATGTTCTAATAAATAGTGAGTGTGCGATGTAATGTACCAGAAAAAAAATTATAAGAACATTCATGTATGAAAAGTGCTTTCTCCATATTAAATCCTAGAACAATGTGAAGTTAAGATCATAATTGTGTTATCAAGAAAAAAACAAATGCACAGCTATCTTGTTTAATCTTTTCATTTAATTTTTTATTAGATTAACAAATTTACTTATTGCCTTTTCAAGATAGATTGTACATTAGCAATAAAGTTATTAAAAAAAAATATTAGACATGCAAACTATTTTATCTGAATTTTATTCTGAATCAATTTAAAATGGTGTAATATAATTTTTAACTATAACTAACTAACTCACTGGTACTATCGAACCCGTAGGTTCATGGCCGAACGTACATAAGCTCTCTATATAGAACTATCCTCAGCTAATGTTTTCCAATGATTCTCTGTATAATCAATTCCCTCAAATCATGGTTAATGTTATTCTCCAACCTTATTCTTGGTCTAACAACTGGGCGTTTCCCCTCTGGTTTTCCTACAAGAAACTTCCATGCATGTCTTTCATTCCCCATTCGTGTCATATGTCCTGCCATCGCAATCTACAAGACTTAAATATTTCAATAATATCTGGCTTCCTATAAAGATCACGTAGTTCACTGTTATGAAGTATTCTCCATTCACCTGTCTGTACAATTTTTGTTTATAAAGGATTTATTTGTACTTGAATGTCAATTATTGGCAATGTCTATTCTTGTACTACGTGGTAAACATAATAAGTCAAGGTGCTGATTTTAAGAAGAAATTCCTGAGATCAAATGTAGTATGTATAGGGAATATAGAGCAATTCCTCCCCCCCCCCGAACTGAAAATGTGCTCAACTATTATAAAATTTCGAGCATGTAATCGACATTGATAAGAAATAATGTGTATATTTCATCTCCATGGTGAAAATCTCATTCTTACATCGGTCTATATGCATTTTTTTAACTAAAATATTATGCCACAATTTTTGTAACTCTGTCAAGAAGAAATTAATGTAAAAATAAAATACGAGCATTATCCTTGGTGACGTACTTCATATTTTAATTATATTATTTCACAGCTGGCACCTATATCACAAACAAAAGAATAGTTGCCCCGATAGGAGATCTAACCCACAAACTACAAAATTTAAAAAAAAGGTATAATATTCATTCTGAGGATATTACCTTTATTATATCATATACATTTTGATATATCATTCGATCGGTATCATATACAGCCAATTTTAATGCAATTTAACATGCTAATAACTAAATATTAACAATTTAATATAGAATTCAGTGCAAAAGTGATCTATCTCTATTGAGTGGAAAATTTATCTACCACATATTTAAGTAAAAATGCTATAAAAAGAAATAGAAAATATACATTGAATAATGATTCAGTTATAAAAAAAATATAACTTAATCAGTTTTCAGTATTTATTTTTCATTTAATGTTATTTTGTTACATTCTTTGTGTCTTTCTTATTTTCACTCAATTTCTCTAAGATTCTGATTAGAATTCACGGAATTATGGTTGAATGAATTTGAACATGTGCAATAATTGTTTTTCTACAGTGCTATTAATGACTTGACAAACTGCGTCTGCCATTTTATTTACATTTAGATCACTATTCACTTGAAAGCCAACTTTTAAAAATAAATAAAACAGGCCTGGAAGAGAGTATGGATTATTTTACATACACCATGCCGTGATACTCTCAGTACTAATCCAATGAAAACTCAACTTTCTAATTTTTGTCGGTTAGATACCTTTTCGGGCAACTAATCAATGCATTTTGCTCAAATTGTGTTTCACAGGTGCACGAAAACAGTAAAGACAAATGTTCGCTACGTCTTCGGAATGTTGTACGCATTTGCAATTCATGGGGAATATTGCTCTATGTTCCTTGTATGTGGTACAAAATTTATTTCACCGGAATTTCTTCTTAAAATCAGTATCTCGACTTATAATATTTGCCACATTTACAAGGAGAATGTCAACCATTTGCATGCTCAAACGTATCTTGAAATTTCTCACCGGGAAGCAAGCGATGTACCAACGCTGTGTCAATCACTCCAGAATTCAGCATTGACAACCGACTGTGAGGAGCAGGTGGACATCCCTGGCTGGTAGAGCGAAGTGAAGTAACGCGGGTTGCGGCACGGGGATTAAATGCACTGCACACTATCACGCATGCAATCAGGAATGAAACAAAAACAAAACTAGCGTGTTAATGAATCATAATATTACAATTTCTTCTTGCACCATGGACAGCATAGAACTTTATTGTCTCAATATTCTTCGCATTGCTATGGCCCTGACAACAGGCGCTACGAATTCGGGAGAGAGATCGTGTGACTGCTTGCAAACGAAGAACATTTGACAATTTTTGGAACTTGGAGATGAAAACTGAAAGTGAATGCAAGACTGCAGCTTCAGAATGCTGTCTTCAGAATGCTTCTCTTCATTGATGTACTCGTCTGTTGTAATTTCCACGTTCCGTTAAGCGGTGGTAAAGGAAGATTTTGTCACCGCAAAAAAAAAAAAAAAAAAAAAATTGAATGGTTTGACGTTTTTACGTAGTGCTCCAGGAATAAGTTGGAGCAATTTCAATTGTCGCGCCTGAAGGAATATTTCTAAAGGACACGCCGATACCACTGGGGCTCAAAAATCCCTACATAAGGTGGACAAAAAACTATACAATTCTATTTGACGATGCTGTGTTAGGGTGAAATCAAAAATGTATGTCTATTCCACCCATTTTCAAATACGATTGGGTGACTTGATTTAGTCTATATAGAGCGTATTAGGCGGTGTTATTGAAGTTAGTTATTATTTTTAATTTTACATTTTGATTACAACGAGCGAAATATATATTTAATGATGCTTGTAATGATAATTCACCTCTCGGTTATGTATTATAAACATTCTTCTGGAATACAAGAAGCTTTTTTAGCTTGTTGTACCTTGTTGTACGGTGAATATAAAACGTGACGTGACCAATTTTATTTGCTCTCTATCTCAACAAACAATAAGAAGGCCTAGTAAGTTTGCAATGAACAAACAAGGCTAAATCTTCATCGGGGGGGGGGGAAACAACGGGAATTCTTGGAAATCAATTTTCCTGCAAAAGAAGATGTAGTGGATACTCAGGTAGAGACTGAGGTAAATGTTGTGTTAGATGCTGAAGAATTTAATACTTGCTTCTTTCGCAACTTTTGCAGCACCAAAAACACAAGAAAGATAAATTTAACTTTGTGGCGCATAAATCAATTTCTCACAATGAATCACTAATAAATCGACAAATAATACTTCTTTCGTATTCTCGGTTTGACTCTGAAAAGCTTATTTCAAGCTGTTCGGTACGTTGACACTCAGGTTGGATTTTGCGCTGGAAAATATTGAGGTGAAATTCATCCATATCAAACCGAGATGAATATTTGTTTAAAAAAAAATAGTAGTTTTCTATGAGTTTTTTTCCACTGTTTAATAATTTAATCAGAAACATGAGCCACCCTCAGTTTTAAATGTCCTAGAATAAAAAATATATGGATCCTCCATGTTTGCCACTGTTTGAATATAATTCACCAGGTTTTTATTCCGAATTTTCTTAGGAAATTTCACCCACACTTCATAATTTTATCCGCATGAAATTCGAAAAAAAAACTCTGAAAAAGTGCACCCAATCAGCCAAAAGTAAAAATAAAATCGCAGAAAAATCTCCAAATTATTTTCAAACTAGAAGTGAACCAAAAGTACCTTTTTGCGGTTCAGTGTGGTATCTTTGTTCTCCTCCCTACTACAGAACATTTGTGAATTATGCCAATGTCCTCTGTTCCCTGTGGCTACCCTTTCCCTGTGCATCCTCTTTACCGCGCATATCCCCTCTACCGGTGAACCTTTATAGGCAGCGTACTCTTACCGAACATCATCATTCGATCAGCCTAGCAAGTGGCGTTTAGTTATTTGAGAGCGGATTCAAATAGTGGAATCCGAGCCTAGTTCACCATGCAGTTGAGAAATTAATATGGTGGTCTACAAATATAGACAAGTTGATTAATACCGATAAGAGGTCGATTCTGAGTTCGTCCAGCTGTGTACGGAAGAAGGCATTCCTAAAAAGCTTGGACATGTGTGTGACTGTGGCATTATGTGTGGTATGTTATTTTATTCAGTTATTTTTCTTTTACAAGCTATGCTTAATTGAGTGATCAATTATATTTTCTTTTGTTATTAATTTATTAATTTACTTTTTTATCGCTTTGTTTATATTAAAAGCTTATTTTTTAATACTACACGCCCCTTTTGTTGTTATTCAAGTATAGTAGTTGCTCACTGTCCTTTGACAAAATCACTCCCTGTACGCATTTAAGAAATAGTATCTATAATTGTATGTACGTTTAACAGGGAAAGAAAGATGAATTAATAGCCGCCTTTCATGGGCCCGAGTCAGGCTGCTTTCTTACTGATAACATCTTTGAAGTGTCACGACCACATTGATAAATACAGCATCAACAAAACTAGATCCCGGACAAATGGTAGCAAGAGCGTGTTTATGGTTTAAGGGTTCTCTCGTCCCCACCCCCACAAATGGTAGCAGTACTGTGGTTTGGTTTACTTACGCACAAATGGTTTCGCAGAGCGTGGTTTGGTTCACTTACCCACAAATGGTAGCAGAGCGTGTGGTTTTGTATTTTTCACATTGAAACATATGCTGTATTTTATTAACTGTGGTTCTAGTAATATCGATTTAATATTTTCTATTCAGGTTTTGGAGTTTTGGTTTCAAGTACCAAGACTAGGGTAAAAAACTCTGTATGGTCCTAAATGAAGTTGAGAATAAGAAAATCTATCTTTTTCAGAGATATTACCCTGCGGATATTTACTTGTTTTCGATATTGGGTATTTATGTTAAAGTTAATGAAAAGCATTAATTTACGCGTTTGTATTATGTTACGTAAATGATATTGACTCATCTTTCTTTATACGAAAACAGAGAGTGATTTATGCATACTAGGCTACGTTCGCTTATAGTTATTTACATCTTTTGTTTATTGTACTTTGTAAACATGCCTATTTGGATAGATGTAATCACAAACGATAATCTCGTCCGAGCGTTAAGCTTACTAGGCATTGCGGTTGAAGGTGCTGTAAACTTACTACGTCAGCGACTTAAAATTCATATGAATCTCTCTCCCCTGCTGAACAAACATTAATAAAACGTAAGTTTATTGTATAAAGCGCAATTCAAGAGGATTATTCTGCATAACAGAACAAGAATATAAGTGATCGTAGACTTAGCTCTCTAGGATGGATTTTTTCTAGTGGAACGGTCCCCAACCTTTCTTCTCATACGGAGGAAAATAATCAGCGAATTTTTCGAGAGTTTATTAGAAAAGTTGATCCCTGCGATGGTGCTGATAAGGAATTGCTAGTGGTCTTCCTTATTAAACTTAACTCGATCTTCGAATTGAAATTGGTTCCTGATGAGTATTTTGTAAACTCGATTTTGAGTTGCATTGGAGGAATACTGTTGAAGGTTTGGAGTTGAAGTTGTTAAATTGAGATTTTCTTGGACGGAGAGTTTAGAATATGTGAAATGTTCGTTGTTGCCTCCTAGATTATTAGAGGACTATTGGATTAAATTTGTGTCACGACGAGTCCAACTTTCTAAAGAATCTTTGCTGGAGTTTATCTCCAATATTCAAGGCGCTTCACTGGTATTTGGAATCCTCTATTTTCGGAAGAAAAGTTAATTGACATTATTCTACAAAATATGTCCCCGGGCACCAGACAGCATTTGGTTTTTGCTACGAAACCTCACAATGTAGCCGAAATGTGTGTCTTGGCTAGAAAATTGGCTGATTTCGAGATTGCTGAGAGACAGAGGAACTTCAGTGAAAAAAGTAAGCCTAATAATTTAAGTAAATCTAATACTTCTGCGAATCATTCTTCTTGGCAATCGAAAAGTAACTTTAAATGTTTGAAATGTCAGCGTTATGGACTTCTTTCTAGAGAGTGTCGATCTTAGTTTTTACGTAGTTTGTTTGTATTTATTTGTTCAGGATATTTGAGTAAGCTACTTATGTATATTGGTATATGAGCTGTTTGTGCCAACCTTTTGGTTGTAGGAGTTGCTTAGAGTGAGTTTCAGTCTACGTTGTCCAGTTTTTGCTAATGAGACGCTACCTACACTCTAAAACGAGGGTAACTAGAAGTTATTAAGCGTCCATGGCCACGTTGTAAAAAAGCATGTCGATCATCTCTGTATGTTTACACTAGATTTTTATTACGAAAACATTTTTGTTTAATGTCACATGCTGAACTAGTATGTCTGTGGTTCCGTTTTTCCTGTCTTCGCCTGTTTTTTGTTTCAGTTTACCCTTCCTTAACATTGGCATTACGACGCAGCCTGGAATGTTCGGCAGTCGAGCGCTTGGAGGATCCGGCCGACCCCCGATTGCCCAGCTGTCGCGACATAGTGGCTTTGGAACTTACAGATTCCTGGAAAGCGGTGGAACGGGATTGCGATCCGGCAAGCGAATTAGAGTATCGTCACCCGGTCTTCACCTGGAACACCGCCGAGTTTTTCTATGGCGACTGAGTCCAATTGGAGTTTAATTTCAGCGCATGGATAGTACAATCGTGGACGTGGGCGGGTGGTGATTGTGATATTGGGGACGATGAAAGATTTGTGTTAATATTTACGCGCGGAAATGTGGTAGTGTTTTCTGTGCCCCTCCCAACTTGGGATCCCTTTACTAGACATTACTTTGAAGTTTATGGACTGTTTCTGTTTACCCGGAGGGCGTAGGGGGAGCTATTGAACCAAAAGTACCTTTTTGCGGTTCAGTGTGGTATCTTTGTTCTCCTCCCTACTACAGAACATTTGTGAATTATGCCAATGTCCTCTGTTCCCTGTGGCTACCCTTTCCCTGTGCATCCTCTTTACCGCGCATATCCCCTCTACCGGTGAACCTTTATAGGCAGCGTACTCTTACCGAACATCATCATTCGATCAGCCTAGCAAGTGGCGTTTAGTTATTTGAGAGCGGATTCAAATAGTGGAATCCGAGCCTAGTTCACCATGCAGTTGAGAAATTAATATGGTGGTCTACAAATATAGACAAGTTGATTAAGACCGAGAAGAGGTCGATTCTGAGTTCGTCCAGCTATGTACGGAAGAAGGCATTCCTAAAAAGCTTGGACATGTGTGTTACTGTGGCATTATGTTTTGGTATGTTATTTATTCAGTTATTTTTCTTTTACAAGCTATGCTTAATTGAGTGATCAAGTATATTTTCTTTTGTTATTAATTTATTAATTTACTTTTTTATCGACTTGTTATATATTAAAGCTTCGTTTTTTATACCTTACGCCCGCTTTGGTTGTTATTCATAGTTTAGTAGTTGCTCACTGTTCTGTGACATAATCACAGTATCTATAATTGTATGTCCTTTCATCAGGAAAGAAAGATGAATTAATAGCCGCCTTTCATGGGCCGGAGTCAGTCTGCTTTTCTTACTGATAACATCTTTGAATGTCACGACCACATTGATAAATACCAAGCATCAACACAAACATAGATCCACCGGACAAAATAGGTAGCACATAGAGCTTTGTTATGGTTATAGTGGTTATCTCGTCCAGAATCACCCACCAATGGTAGCAAGAGAGTGTTTATGGTTTAGGGATTTCTCTCGTCCCCCACCCCCACAAATGGTTAGCAGTACTGTGGTTTGGTTTACTTACGCAACAAATGGTTTCGCAGAGCGTGGTTTGGTTCACTTAACCCACAGAAGGATTGACGAAAAGAATAAAACAAATCTTGGAGAGTAACTAGCCTTTTTCAATCACAATGGACTCGTACAATTTATATTATAAATTATTGATATAACCTTTTAAATTAAAGCTGTATCAACTACTTTGCATTACAGTTCCATTCTCTCTGAAACAATGTTCTATCCATGGGAGACACAATACATTTCCCAGATTCGTTTATTTCAATATCCAGTCAATTATGTCCATATTCTCGAACACTTTAATAAACCTCTCTTGGCTCCGTCCCCTTACTGGCAGACGTAAATTGCACTCTCTTTCCATACTTTTTCAAGCTTATTCTGAATTCCGAAATTCTAATCACCTGGCGAAGGAAGTGGATGAAGGCAAAGTGAGTAAGGGTTGTGAAAAAAGATCCAGCAGTTCCTCCCAGATTTAGGAAGTTATCTTCTTACTATAATATTGGACAATAGGACTCACAAGATAGGCACAGTCTTGCTAACAATTCATCTTCATAGCACTTCCTCCTATTCTTACTTTCCTTCACCGTAGCATCTGCCCGCTCCTGAACTCTCCTTGCTCAAGATATCAGGGGTTGCCGCACACTTGGCACCTTTAAGTCAAGCTTATACAGTTACTCACCAGTGTTGTCTAATAAACTGAATGAATTTGTGCTTTTCTTCTATATATTAATTTTTTACTATGTCATTAATCTTTTTCTAGTTTTAGTATAACTTGTACATATATATTTAATTCGTTAAATTTAGAGTAAAATCAAATTACATTGTAAAATATTAATGGTATTGTATTCATAACTTGTAATTGTATATATATATATAGATATATATTGTTATTTAGATTTACGACGTTTTTTTTGGTATTTTTTTAAACCTGGTTGAGTGATAGACAAGGCCTTAAAGCCGACTACTCTGGCAGGTAAAATAAAGCTATTCTTATTATTATTATTATTATTATTATTATTATTTATATTATTATTATTATTATTAATAACACAGTTTCTGATATACAGTATGTCAATTTGGATTTCATACACAAGGCATTCTGTTTATTAACCCTATAAAATCCGATATTTGTTCTGCAGAGAAGTTTTTACCAAGTAACAAAGAAACAATAGTTTAATTGTGTGGGTGAAGGATAAACACTCAGTGTCTGATATCTTTAAATAGGTATTTCAAAACGTAATTAATAAATCATAATAAAACATAATTCATAAGACATAAAATAATCTTGTATTACACCCAAATTCAAGCCAATTTCCTCTTCATACAGTATATAGAAAACACTGCAGTGAATTTGCTGGTCTAACTTGCTTAAACATGCATGCAACATGAATACTCACAAAGTTGTGAATGTTCGATTTAACATCTGCCTACTGTGCTGGTAATATACACTGGCTGTCTGTCGCCTCCAAAATGGGCAAATCTAAAGAACTCAGTTCTGACCTTAAGGATACAATTGTAAATCTTGCACTTATGGGATATTCTTTGAGAAAATAGGGCGACTGATAGGCAAATGCCATGCAACAGTACAGTATATACTAAATACACTGCTCAACAAATTAGGGGATATTGTGGAATAACCTACTAAGACTATGTTTTTAGGAACAGTATTAGATGCAATCACTTTCTAGTACTCCAAAAGAATGTCAACAAGAGTTTGAAGTCATTACGTAACCTCTATGTAACCTGGTGTAACCACACCAGATGTCAAAGAGATCCTGATTAGGAATATGGCAAACAAACAAAGCAACATTAACATGGGTGAAAATGTTTCTTTAGTATGGTGTATGGTCTCCTCGAACGGCCAGCACTGCCACACACCTGTATGGCATTGATGCAATGAGGTTAGCAATGAGTTCATGGGGGATACGTGGCCACTCTTCCATAAGAGCAATGTGCAGCTCTGGAACAGTTGTGGGAGGTGCTGGTCTGCCTGCAATGCACCTGCCTAATGCATCCCACACATGCTCAATCGGATTAAAGTCCGGGGAGGAAGCTGGCCATTGCATACGCTCGATACTCTCCACTTCCAGCATGTCGTCCACCAAGCCAGCTCTGTGGGGTCGTGCATTATCGTCCATAAAAAGAAAAGAATCACCTATGGCATCAGCATAAGGCACGACAAAAGGTCGGAGAATCTCATCTCTATACTTTACCGCAGTCAAAGTACCACCTTGGATAACGTAGAGGTCCGTACGTCCACCACTACTGACTCCTGCCTACACCATCAATCCACCGCCACCATATGGGGATCTTTCACGTACAAAAGCTGGATTGTTTCGTGTCCCTTTTTCTCTCCAGATGAATACACGCCGACTATCACATTCCATGTTGAATCGCGACTCATCAGAAAAAAGAACTGATCTCCATTCAGCATGCCTCCACCCACGATGTTCCTCCGCCCAGTTTCTGCGATCTCTACGGTGTTGTGGAGTTAACCTGGTACACACCATGGGCCTACGGGCATAGAGACCACTTCCATGCAGTCGATTAGGGACAGTTTGAGTTGACACCCTGCGTCCTGTTGCTGTTTGAAGTGTATTTCGCAGTTGAGTTGCATTCTGCTGTCTATTCCGACGGGCTGTTAACAAGAGGTAACGGTCATCCCTTGCTGTTGTTGCCCTTGGTCGACCTTGTCCGGCTCTTCTGTGAACAGTATGTTCTTTGAAAATGATTCCAAAGACTGGAAATCACGCTTTGAGACACCCCAATGGCTTGTGCCACCTCTTGTTGTGTCTGTCCAGCTTCCATTCTTCCTATGACCCTCCAAGCCATTGGTTCAGGTAAATCACGTTGTCGAGGCATCACTGTCCCTAAGGCAAGTCATTCACTAACTGAAAACTGGACTGGATTTAAAAACAGCAACAAAACATTCACCCCCACACCACCCTTTCACATCAACAGTACAGACACTGCCCTCTGGTGTGGGACCGAGGTTACGTAACAACTTCAAACTCTTATTTACATTATCTTGGAGTAATAGAAAGTGATTGCATCTAATACTATTCCTAAAAACATAGTTTTAATAGGTTAATCTACAATATCCCCTAATTTTTTTGAGCAGTGTAAATTCAAGTATAAAGGTTCAGTAGAGAATGTTCCGAGAAAACCTACACAAAAGAAGTTAAGTGAAAAGGAGGAGAGAACCATTGTGAGACAAGTGAAATTCAACCCCAGAATTAGTGCTCCAAAATTGCGGTCTACCCTAGAACTTTCTACTGGTAAAAAGGTATGTACTGAGACAGTTCGGAAGGTGTTAAGCAGAAATTGCTTTCATGGAAGAATGACTAGAAAAAGGCCGTATGTAAGTAAGAAGAACCGTGTTGTAAGACTACAGTTTTCAAAAGAGCATGTAAATAAGGGGCAGGCATTTTGGAATAATGTTCTCTGGTCTGATGAGATTAAAATCAACCTGTTCGGTTCAGATGGCGTTCATAGAGTCTGTAGAAAAGCCAATGCGGATAATGATGTGACCAATACAACACCTATAGTAAAACATGGGGGTGGGTCTATAATGTTTTGGGGGTGTATGTCGGCAAAAGGTGTTGGCAATATACAGTTCATTGACAATGTTACAATGTTATCGACAAATTTGTGTATAACGACATTCTACGTAAGAATGTTAAACAAAGCGCAGCAAAATTGGATATGCTCCCTACGTACATGTTCCAACAAGATAACGACCCCAAACATACGGCGGACTTAAATAAGACTTGGTTGATATGGAACGTGCCAAAGCAATTGAAAACCCCTCCTCAATCTGCTGACTTAAATCCTATAGAATATTTATGGGCGTTTTTTAAACCTAGGTCCACAGCAGAAATCCTTCTTCCAAAGAAGAATTGAAGAAGGTGGTTACTGAAGAATGGTGCAAAATCAGTCCTCAGATATGAGATAGGCTTGTTAGATACATGCAGCGTAGATGTCAAGCTGTTATTAAAGCTAAAGGGTACCCTACAAAGTACTAAGGACAGTTAATTTTTTTTCTTCATTTTTTATTTTTCCCCCCATTCTGACAGTATGAATACAAAAGTGACTATAAAATTTACAACTTTTAAAGTTTTTTTTAATATATTATATGTTAAATGTTTATAGAATTTGTTGATATGTATATATTATGTAGAGAAGTGTACCTGAAAATGTTTAATTAATGACAAAATATAATTGCAGTATTCTGAGAATTAAAATTGCGCTATTTCAATTATAAAATCTAAGTGTATGAATAACAAATTGACATACTGTAAACCATAAATTAAATATTGCCAGATTAAGATCATATCTTTAAACAAGAACCACTTATTAATTCTCCACTTAAAAACATGTACCTACTATTCCCTGACTTACTAATTAATGATAACAACAACAAATAATCTGAAAACTCCAAATTTTTACATGACTTTCGTCCTCCTAACTTAGTGATTTTGCTCACTGTGCGTCGTGTAACTGTAAGCTATATTCGGCCCAGGAATCGAAAAATACGGCAGAGTTTTCATCTCCAAGCACGACAGGCCTAGAAAGCCCTTAGCCTACCGACCGGCTGCTGCTCTCACATCCAAATATATTAATCACAGATGTAGACTATCATCTAACCAATGTAGGGTTGACATTTGGTCAGCATGTAGGGTCCCCCAGCCGTTGTAGCTGATCTTCTCAACCTTGGAGTCGCTACTCATTGTAGCTTCCCAAATGCCGCACGATGCTGGGTGGTCACCGGTCCCATACTAGCCGAAATTCCATGATAAAATCCTTCCCTCATAGCGACTAGAAACAGCGCAAGTCTCGTATTGAAAAATGCTTCTGTAAATCAATGTTTGAGCTCTCTCTTTCCCATTTTCCCTGATTATGTTGCAGTGACGATAATATTGTCAGCTTTAAATAACATTTTAGACGCTAGAGGACCAAGAGTTCCTGTCGATTCCTAAAGGGCGATAAAAAGTTTGGGAAAAAATGGTCCGTCCACGCTTATAGAGTACGATTATGTCAATGCGCTGACTGAAACAGACAGCTACTATGTAAGTTTGTACGTCACTGGCAAAAGATAGGGACCGTTTTATCGCATTTCGCGTACAAACCCGCTTTGGTCTGTGTCATATATAAAAGTGGAGGTAAAATTGATAAATCATACCCCGGAAGTGTCAAGAAATTCCTCTCCAGTTTTATTATTTTTTATTCGCCTGAATCCATATTTGCGATACGAGTTTAGTTACTTTCCTGCTCTTAATTTTATACTTTCTTTAAACGCCTGATCGAAGCAAAAGATGCAGAGAAATCTATACCGGTACTTTCAATATTCGGTCCTCGTGCAATTTTCAAGGTCCGAAGCCGCAGGTTGTCATCACTCACTTTTCTAGCTTTCACAAAACGAGAGCAGAGTTTCATAAATATGGTTGTATGTTATGCCTGATTTAGCGGCATAACAGACACTTGTCTCTTTCACAGATGTAATTCTCTCTCTGTTGAGACCAAAACGGAAGTTTCTCCGGACGTTTGATAAAGTACGTCTCTTCTTGCCGCCTTCATATATCCAGAAATTAACAGGTTTTTCGCTTGAAATCTGTGTTTACGTTGACTTTTTTTCTTCACAGGGCTAGTAATGTAACAAGAAGCAGTGTATTTGCAATATGACAGATTAGTATCAGTGGACTCAATGTCAGGGACTCGGTATGTGGTACCGTACCCGCAATATTACTTGCGATGGGATATAGCGTTGCATGATTAGTACCTCTGGAGTTACTTTCACTGTCTTCATTAACCTCGAGAACCCTCTCTTCATATCGGTCAACAATCGCACAAATAGCTTCATCGATAAGTTATATAATATATAGGACCGGTTTCTTTGATTTCGTGTCTAGATTTCCGGTAGAAGATACACTTCTTTCACGGAAATAACACTGAGCAACCAAAAATAAAACTTTTTTGTCTCAGAAAGGAAAATACTCGTATGTGATTCTGATAGTATTTTTTCTCCTGGATTCAAATATGATATAGTATTTTCTCCATCACGTAAGATGTCCAAGGGACAGGCATTTATAATTTCAAACACTTTAATATTTTCCAAATTCGTAACTACACAATATTCGAACATTTGGACTCACGTAGAAAGCAAGAAATTACGATTTTCTGCTATATTTCGCGTGTGGAGCATCCCTCTTGATGGTCCTACAATAATCGGCCAGCATATTAGGATTCCATTAAACTTGATATCTCTTTTCCATAACTGAAATCATTTGAGTTATCTCATTTGGTTTTATTTTACAATGGACAAATGGACGAAAAACCGTTTATTTAAAAAATTATTTAAATTCATTAATTGAAATTGAAATAAAAAAAACTGTGGGTGATGGAGAAATTCCGAATACATATTTGAAAACACGATAAAAAAACAGCATTGAGTACAACTATTGGTACTCATGAGACAAAAATAATGTTGACCAGTGTAATTCGATAAACTTAAATTTGTGATTGGAATTAAAAACTTCTCGCTCAGTGGAAAAATAATATCACCCTTTCTTTTATTTCTGAACATCTGTCACAAGTTACAGTCGTCTTTATTTTATGCTGTAAACAGGAAATCACTACCTGCAGAAGTAAAGAACTGATTGATATTACGCTCGATTCACTTACCCACCTCTCCCCACTCCATGCGCGAGCGAACGACATTCAAGTAGTAAGGGCTATAAATTATATCATGTCTGCAGTTATATTATATCCCTGTAGTTTAAATCAGTGATTTGGCGCTGATTATAGTGCCTTGCAGTTAAAAACGGCGGATAATATTTTCGAAAAGGCGTTAGGTTCTCTGAGAGAAATTTCAAAGTTGGTTTCGCCATGTAATGGGTGACAGTTCCCTTGTTAGAATAATTATAACTAAAACCTTTTCTCGTTGCGGTAGCCTATAAATATGAATATTCGTTAAAAATTACACGAAACTCGTGTTTATGTTAAAAGTACTCAATTTAAACTCCTCATTCATCTGTTTTAGAGTCTTGTTATTTTAACCCGTCATAAGATATTACTTACAAAATTGGTACGGTGAATCAGTCAACTGTTACTCGAGTACAAGTTAAAATGCTGAAGAAGAAGCAATGTTTTTGAAAGGCCTCCATAACTACTTGATGAAGTTTACTAATTTAGTAGAGGACGACTGTCATACAAGTTACCAATTTTATATTTAATAACATAATAAATTATTACATAACCTCAATGATTGGTGCGAATTGGTATCCCTATATGAGAGATTTTATAGAAAAAATTATACCGTACAGCTACTAAATTTGTTAAAGCAAATAGAAGGCCTAGAGATAAATTAATAATTACACTAGTCAACAAATTTCAGCCTTTTATCTGCCACATGGACAACAACACGTCATTTTATATAAATCAGACCTCTTGAACACGAAAATGACAGTAAAAAGTCCGTAACACGTAACGTTTTCCTGTGACAGAACGGAGTTCGATTCTAGCAAAAATGACAGAAAATCTATTTTAATTTAAACATAATTGTAAAAATTTCACAACTATAATTAATTTGATTATGGAATTACGTTATAAAATGCTTTACGTTTACATATGACGTATTAAATTGATGGGATTATTGACAAATCGACTTTCATCCTCAGAAAAATGTAATAAAATTATATCATTTTTGCTATAAACTAAACAACATGGAATTGTGATTTGGAATTAAGAAATCATAAGAATTAATAGTCAAAACCCTTTGTAGTACTACTTATTAACTGAAACATGCAGGTAATATGGATTATAAATGCGACATCTACTTTTAAAATAATATAAAATAAGACTTAGAGTTAATTTTTCCTCTTGTAGTGTGTGTCAGTCTCCCTAACTAAAAACCATCAATAGTTGCCCATCATGTGAGGATCCCATCTATCTTGATATTTCCATTTTCTGAACGTCCTTGTGAGATATTTCGCCTTCCTCGTCACTGACAGAAACCAAATTGTCAGGGAAAAATTTCACGCGCGAATTAAGAAAATGAATTTTCAGAAACATTCTGCATCCTAGTTTTGGTAACTCTCCAAACGCTCTTGAACCAACTGTCGATCATTTTCTGCTTTATTATTTCCCAGAAATTAATTCACTACCTCACATAAGGCCTTCCAGGCTGCTAAAATTGTCTATCATTTAACTTTCTCTCAAAGGTATCATCATGTACAAATCTTCAAATTTGGGGGTCAATGAATATTCCCTGTAATGCGCCTCTTTTAATGTTTCTGTTAAAGATCACGTTTATATTTAATAGTAAACTGTCCAAACACGTAACATAACTTATTTGGCGAATTAACACAAGCACGGCATAATTTTTTCATTGCAGGGAAAGTTAAAACTGTAGGAAGCAAAAATCACTTAAAACACTTTTCTGAGACATAGTCAAACTCAAACTAAAGCTAAAATTTGAACTTTTCATGTACAAACACCACCTCACTCCATATTCAGCCATTTTCTGTCGGCCGAGCACTTACAGCAATCAAGTAATACATTTCCTCGAAAAGTACCGCACATCTTACGGGTCTTGAGGCATGAAAGAATGGACAAATTGTAGTGAAAACTGGCTTTAAGGAAGATATTAAAGCTCCACAATTCGTTAGTAATTAATCTTCTTGTATCTTGTAAGCCTATGTTTCCCTTAACAGAGATTTAGGCGCTCTCCCCCTACAGGGAAGAATTTGAACCATACTAATTTAGTTACACTTGTTTTCTTATAGATGTCATTTGAGTGGTCCGTGGTCAGCGTTCTGCCTCATACTGACATCTAGGAAACCAAGGTAGTACTAGGACGGGAAAATTCGGTAAATTTTGCTTAGAGGCCTTTTCATTCAGGCTTAAGGATTTTTTACGAGCCTGAAAATCTTCAGACTCGGGACCCACGGCTTAAAGTCCATCCCGGAGGTCTTGCTCCTTGGATTTTTCCATCCTATAAAAAATCCAACGGCCCCGGCCGGGTTTGAACCCGTGATCCTCGGGAGCAGAGGTAAGGACCATAACCACTAGTCCACCGCGGCCGGTTAGTAGTTAATAATAATTATAATAATTTATGCATACTAACTTCAATTCTTTCATATTTTTTTCATATCTTTTGATATATTTTAGTGATTTCCTAAATATTTGAGGGTGATGGGACATTAAAACATAGGCTCAATTCTGGAAATGCATGCTATTATGCATTGCAGAGACTCTTGATGTCCCAACTCCTTTCAAAAAACGTTAAACTGAAAATACATAAAACTATTATTCTACCAGTTATATTATATGGGTGTGAAACATGGACTCTTAGTTTAAGGGAGGAAAGGAGATTACAAGTATTTGAGAATAAAGTACTTAGGAAAATGTTTGGACCAAAGAGAGATGAAGAGACAGGTGAATGGAGAAGACTACATAACAATGAACTTCATGATCTTTATAGAAAGCCAGATATAATAAAAACAGTTAAGTCTCGTAGACTGCGATGGGCAGGACATGTTGCACGTATGGGGAATGAAAGACTTGCCTGGAAGCTTCTTGTAGGAAAGCCAGAGGGAAAACGCCCAGTTGGTAGACCAAGAATGAGGTGGGAGAATAATATTAACTATGATTTGAGGGAAGTAGATTATACAGGGAATGATTGGAAAGCATTAGCTCAGGATAGGGATGTATGGAGAATTTATGTCCGTGCGGCCATGAACCTACGGGTTTGATAGTGTCAGTGAGTAAGTAAGTAAGTAAGTAAGATGGGACATTTTAACATTCATATTCGTAAATAGCACATAAAACGTGATCTGAAACATATAGTTTCAAGCATGTGGCAAAAACCTTGTTATCTGGTGTAATTAAAGCTTTGATCAAGAGATTATTAAAGCATTAAGTAGGATAAAGATAGTGCACAGAGCATTCTGAAAGTAAAAACCATGGCTATTTATCAACACACTCTTTGACAAACCAACTTACTGTGAAAGATACGACCATTGCCTACAATTAAATTACATGTACGAGCAAACTACGAATTCATTTTATTTCTTATGTAAGTTCATCGCTTAATGTAAAGGCCTCCCTTTTGTTATTTTTGAACGCTCGTCTTCACTGAATACTTTTTTAGGTAAAGGTTTATGTTGATAGTTAGAAACTTAAATTACTTTTGTGTAATGAAGGTATGTCCTTTTATACCTATTTATTTTAATAAATCTATATTTGTATGAGTTATTTTATATTTTTTGTAATGATTCTAATTCAAGTAATTTGAGTCGTTATATTTGAATGCAAAACACAATTCACCGGGCCTCTAAGAGAGAAGTTTACTTTCTTGTGTACAAGTACACATGCATGATTACGTATGTACATATCGTTCATTTGCGAGAAGAGTGACATAACTAAAGATTGCCGATTTTGAGTTATTGGGATTACATGAAAGACAAAACTTAGTTATATATTCTGGGTGAATGACGCAAGCGATAGTGTATAATGAGTTGGTATAGTAATTTTATATTTATGACAAATAGAGGCAATGTTCTATAGATTTCAAACCTATAAATGGATTTCCTGAAAAATTATGTTTTCTGAGTTATGTCACTCTTCTCGCAAATGAGCCATATATCCTAATTAGTTTAGTAAAATACACTATATGTTCAATTGTTCTGGAAAAAATAAATGATCAACAAATGGTACATTTCCTTAGAAATATAAATTATTGACTAGGCAACAAAAGGTATTTTCTTAAAGTATTAAGACTTATATAGAACTGGTCATAGATTTATTTACGTTAACACTAAACTGAATTCAATAACAATTGAACATTACTAGAAAATTGTTCAAACCATAAACCATCCATAGTAATTCTGCCCGAAGGCAGGTCCTTCACTGCAATCATAGCATTAACTGCAATCATAGCATTTTCATGCTATGCTTGCAGCTTTACTAGGGAATTGTAGGTGTGGTAGCTTCCCGTTGGTTTCCACACCGGTGAAGGATGATGATGTTGATAATGATGATGATGGCCATATGATTTCGGGGACAGTTTGGGCCTTAAAGGTTTCCTGGCATTTGTCTTACAGATGAGAAAAAAACCCGATAAAAACCTCACCCTGAAAAACTGCGCAGACCGGGGATCGAACCCTGGCCCGCTGCATGGCAAGGCGGCATGCTACCTCGAGACCACAGCGGTAGCCAAACCATAATAATCAAACAATATCATCATCATCAGCAGCATCATCATCATAGTACATTCACGAATTTAGGTCATTTGTTGACCTGTTTCGGCCTCAAGAGAAACACCATCCAGAAGTCGTTTGAGTGGACGTCCTGGTCTTCTTCTTCTTCCTGCAGGTTGATATCTTAACATCTGTTTGGGTATCCTGTGATCTAATCAAACAATATTAATATAAGTTATTCAGCACAATTTTCAATAAAATTAATTATATCTACTAATAATAAAAATAATAATTAATGAATGTATGGAACATGAATATTAATAAAGATACAGTTACTTCACATTTTGAAAGGAAGATCAATTATCATAATAAAACTGCACAGACCACAACATTAATAATCAGAGCAACTAAAGCCACATTTGTTCTAAACTAATCTGTAAGCCTAATGAATGTACTGAACAAAACTAATTTTTTTCATTATTCCAAACAAGAAACTTTTTTTTTGCGTTACAATATAATACAGAAACTTTTAAACATAAAATTTTGCTTACAATTCAGAAGTAATTTAAATTTCGGTATAATAGCATTATTGCTTTAATTTATATTTGTAACGTAACTTTATATAATTATGGTAACATACGGATCTCATTCACAAAGTGAATCCTCAGTTGCGACCTTATTCTTAAGGTATCACACAATTATCAACTGCAATCTAACAACAGGTTGTGTTTTTCTGAAAAAAAAAATCACGCGCGACAAAGTTGCGAGTGATTTTGTCTAATGAAAAATTCAATCTCGCGTTGGATTTGGAGTGACTATCTAGCGAATAATACAACATCAGAAGCTATAAATAATTACAGTATAATGTGTAATATTTATCAAATGTGAGGTTAAGTATTCCTATCTTACTTCCGGGCGATTTATAAGCCGGCTGTATAATTATAAATAGCATATATTTACTGTTAAATCTCTTTGGGCTTGGACAAAACCAATAACAACTGATTGTATGAGAAATAACTGTTAAATTCCGATTCATTATACAACATTTAATAAATTTGTAGAGCAACAAAACGTGTTTTGGTAATTTTTGAAGTTGTTTTCTTTTGGTATTTCTTGCTTTACCATTTCGATCGTACATTGTGGAATCGATATCCTTGTCAAAGAAGTTAATTTGCGGAGATATCTCTCATTACGAACAGGAAGATGCGATATCCTTGTCAAAGAAGTTAATTTGCGGAGATATCTCTCATTACGAACAGGAAAATGCGATTTTTCAAATGGAAGAACCAATTTTATCAACAGAAAGATGCAAAATCTATGACATAAATAGTTAAATTTAGTTCTTAACTGAAACTTTTTTCATTAACTAAGCATATTTGTAAATTTAGCTGAGGACCTTGGCTATGTTAATTTTACATCACAAGAATACCTTATTGGCCATTTCAACAAAGAACTATATTATGATTTGAAATTACA
This sequence comes from Diploptera punctata, assembly GCA_030220185.1. Classification (NCBI taxonomy): domain Eukaryota; kingdom Metazoa; phylum Arthropoda; class Insecta; order Blattodea; family Blaberidae; genus Diploptera; species Diploptera punctata. The sequence goes on from JASPKZ010008129.1 coordinate 248,687, forward strand.
AGACTTTTGACGCCATTAAACAATTATACAAATTGTGGGCCAGTAAGTAAAATTCAGATATAGAAAGAGGTCTACGAGATCATATTACTATGTATTTCGAGGAAATCTTATTTATTAAAATCTGTTTGGTTTTATAATTGGATTCAATTGAGTTTAATCTGTTGTAACCTTCGTATTGTCGCGGCTGGCGGCAAGTAGGATACAGATCAAATTGTTTTATTTAACTTCACATATTTATAAACAAAATGTTTAAATGTTCTTAATTTATTTCTCAATTCTTCACCGGATTTACTCAAATAATTTTCTGTTATAAGAATATTTCCTTCAATATTTATTTCATAATCAGTTCTTCAAAGTTGCTGATTGCTTCACTTAACACATCCACTTGTATCTTCACACTTAGGTAAAATCTACTAGCCCACATTTCGGATACGACTGACTGACCAAACTCTCGCGATGTTATACTTACAATCTGGATGCCAGCGTAGAACTCTCCGGAATTCAAGGCTCCTATAAGCTGAAACAATGAAAATCGAAGTATCTAGAAAATGATTCCTCCACAAAGTACGAACTGTAGAGGTCATTTGTTGGCTGCGCACGACCCGAATCTAACTCATATTGCCTTATAACAAGTTATGCCGCCGACCACGAAATTAAAAGGCGGAAATTTCAGCAGCAGATCAACAATACGCCACATTTTGCTAATCGAGAAAAGGACAATCTCGTCTATGACAGATTTTTTTATTTAAAGGACGCCTTGTGCAGCTTCACTAGCTGATATTTTAGCTTTAATAATGAAAGAATTTTTTTAATTATCTGAACAAAATATATATCAGGCTGTTTGTTGTGGTATAATGGATATATGCCAGATATAACTTAAGTATATTAAGAATGGTGCTACATAGCCTTTCTTATCAAAACATCAACTTCTTTTATTGTGTTAAAAAAAACTACATTCTTGTATATTTGCAAGTGAGTTAGCCTTTATTAGTGACTAACTAAATGGTATTATTGAACCCAGAGATTCATGGGCGCGAGGACATAGGCTTCCCATACATCCGTATCCTAATCTAATATTTCCAATCATTCCTTGTATAATTCACCTACCACAAATTATTGTTAATGCTATTCTCCAATTCCAATCTTGGCCTACCTACTGATAGCTTTCCCTCAGGGTATCGTATAACATGTTTCAATACACCATTTTCGTTGCCTATTCGTGCGACATAACTAATTTTTCTAACTCCGCACCGTGGTCACGTATTAGTTAGGTCTAACTCCGCATTATAATCACCTATTAGGTCGTCAATTTATTGAATACCTCTGCAAGCAAAGGTGTTTGTTAGAATTTTGTAATATAAGTTGAAAGTAATAAAATTCCGGAGTAATTATTGCAATCAGCGTTTTCTCCTTTCTTATAAATTGGTACTAAAATTGATTATTTCCCTAATTTGGAAGAGTCTCTTTTCTCCATATGACACCAAGAAAACGATCAATACTTATCACCTGATTTAATCAGTTTTGGTATCTTCCCATTCGAACCTGAAGCTCTATATATCTTTATTTTTCTATTGTCATTCAAATTTTAATTGGCTATGATGCTGTGAATAAAATGTATGCTGATTGTAAATTATATTCTTCAATATCGTGTTCTGCATGTATATTTATTAGCTGATAAAAACAATTTTCCATAAATCTAACATATTTCTAGAAACTTCAATAATATCCGTATTTTTAATTCTAATTATATTTGTTCCCCTCCATGGGATCTTCACCTTGTCGTTGTGTAGTGGCTTGCGTGCTTAAATGATCCTGAGCGCTATACCGGCGATAGCATGGCTGCCGATAGGGTTACCCATGCCGGACTGGTCGAAGGTGCTAAGACAGACGAAAAAATTACCTTGGTCGAAAGAGTGACGATCTTTCACCGTAAAAATACAACCGTCAAGAAATGCGGATATCGATTCAACTAGGGTAAAATTTTCCGGAGGTCAAATAGTCCCCCATTCGGTTCTCCGGGTGGGGACTACTTCAGGGAATCCATGCCAAAGGCTCAAACACAGGGATATGTTCCTAGGAACATGGAATGTTAGGAATTTATACAATAGCGGGGCACTACAGATATTAACGCCGGAATTAGATAAATCGCCCTTGGATATAGTCGCTTTACAGGACGTTAGGTGGCCAGGAGAAGGTAGTCAGAAATCAGGAACCTTTGCATTATACTACGGGGGTGCAGAAAGACCTGCATTTGGAACGGGTTTTTTAGTCAGAAGGAGGATCCTATCCGCTATCCGAGAAATTAAGTGTGTTAGTGATAGGATATCATGTATAATTCTAAAGGGTAAACGACACGATTTTATAATTGTAAAAGTACATGCCCCCACAGAAGATAAAGATGACAAGATCAAGGATGAGTTCTATGAAGAATTTGAATGCTTATTTGATAGTCTTTCACGATATCATATGAAAATTGTCTTAGGAGATTTTAATGCAAAAGTGGGGCGGGAAGATATATTCAAACCAACAATAGGCAAATTCAGTCTTCATGAAGATAGTAACGACAATGGGGTTAGATTAGTCACTTTCGCCACATCAAAGAATCTCATTGTTAAGAGCACAACATTTCAGCATAAGGATATTCATAAATACACTTGGACATCTCCAGATGGCGACACTCGGAACCAGATAAATCATGTAGCATCATCGATGTTAGACCAGTTAGAGGGACAGACTGCAATTCGGATCAATATCTGGTCAGGATGAAAATCAGACAACGGCTATCGCTTATGAGAGGAACAAACGCTAAAGATGATTCTGTAAAGCTTGTATTAAAAAACTTGAAAAATGATGAAATACGGCAAGAATACCAAATCAAAATTGCTAATAGATTTGAAGTACTGGAATCTTCAGGTGACAATGTGGCAAACGAAGAAGAAACTGATATAAATAAAGAATTGGAGGCTATAAGAGATACTATTAAATTGTCAGTATCAGAAAGCATTGGTTGTTTAAAAAAGAGGCAAAACCAGAAATGGTTTGATGAGGAATGTGCCGACATTGTAAAGAAAAGAAAGCTAGCAAAACTAAAATTTTTACAGGAACCAAATAAGTTAAATTTAGAGAAATTGTGTAGTATTTGACGGGAAACCACCATGTTACTAAAGAGTAAAAAGAGGGAATATTTGAGAGAGAAGATTAATGATCTTGAAATGAACGCAAAAAATAGGGACATTAGAGAATTATATCAGGGAATTAGTATAGAGAAGAAAGGGTTTCAGCCTAGAACAAACATAATTCGGAATGAAAATGGGGATATGAATGCAGATTCCAGTAGTATATTAAATAGATGGAAAAGTTACTTTAATCAGCTAATAAATGTACATACAGAACAGGACATTGAGGAGGATAATTTACAGACAGCAGAAATGCTAGTCGCAGAACTAAGTGCAATAGAGGTTGAAATGGCGATGAAAAATTGAAGATGTATAAAGCATCAGGTTCAGATGAGATCCCAGCATAACTGATAAAATCAGGGGGAGAAAAATCGATGGACAAGATACGTTGTTTGCTTAGTATGATTTGGGAAAATAAGCTCTTCCAGAAGAATGGAAAGAATCAATTTTGATACCAATTTATAAGAAAGGAGATAAAACTGATTGCAAGAACTACAGAGGCATCTCATTACTTTCAACTTCGTACAAAATTCCAACAAATATATTAGTAAGCAGACTTACTCCCTATATTGATGACATTCTAGGATACCTCAATGTAGATATAGAAAAATCAGGTCTACAACAGATCAGATTTTTAGTATAAGACAGACTTTAGAACAGAAATAGGAATATAATGGTACTGTACATCAACTATACGTAGACTTCAAAAAAGCATATGATTCAATTAAGAGGGAGAAGTTATATATTATCCTGCTAGAGTTCGGAATTCCTAAAAAGTTAGTTAGACTTATACGAATGTGTCTAAATGGCTCAAAGAGTAGGGTGCGTGTAGGCAAACAGTTTTCAGACACTTTTGAAATCCAGAATGGGTTGAAGCAAGGAGATGCACTATATCCTCTACTATTTAATCTTGTACTAGAGCATGCCATTAAATCTTTAGAGAATGAGGACGGCTTACAACTCAATGGTATTAATAAGCTGTTAGTTTATGCTGACGATGTATTACTATTGGCCGATAGCGAGGAGATACTAAAGGACAACACACACACACTATTGAGTAACACTAAGGAATTAGGACTGGAAGTAAATATCAATAAAACTAAATATATGGTCACACGTAGACGTGCATTATATAATGGAAATGGACAGCTAATGACAAATGAGGGAAATTTTGAGGAAGTGGCTGAATTCAAATACCTAAGAACAATAATCACAGATAGGAATGAGATGCACAAAGAAATTAAACATAGGCTCAATTCTGGAAATGCGTGCTATTATGCATTACAGAGACTCTTGATGTCCCAACTCCTTTCAAAAAACGTTAAACTGAAATTATATAAAACTATTATTCTACCAGTTATATTATATGGATGCGAAACATGTACTGTTACTTTAAGGCAGGAAAGGAGGTTACAAGTATTTTCCGATTGAGGGTCTTTCCACTTTTCAGCGGTTGCCCTTTCACCAGCCGGCTGCTGGCCCTTCACATCCACATGTGTCAATCACAGAGGTAGATGATCAACAGCCAGTGTAGGGGTGACATGTGGTTAGCATGTCGAGTCCCCCAGCCGTTATAGCTGGTTCCTCAACCTGGAGCCGCTACTTATTGTAGCTACCCAATTGCCTCACGATGCTGGGTGGGCACCGGTCCCATACTGGCCGAAATACCATGAGAAAATTTCTCCCCCATGGAGACTCGAACCAACGCAAGTCCCGTAGCTCTGCGCCAAGGCTTCCTACCTTAACCGCTCGGCTACGGCGCGGGACGATTACAAGTATTTGAGAATAAAGTACTTAGGAAAATGTTTGGAGCAAAGACAGATGAACAGACAGGTGAATGGAGAAGTCTTCATAACAATGAACTACATGGTCTTTATGGGAATCCAGATATAATAAGAACAGTTAAGTCTCGTAGACTGCGTTGGGCAGGACATGTTGCACGTATGGGGAATGAAAGACTTGCATGGAAGCTTCTTGTAGGAAAGCCAGAGGGAAAACGCCCAGTTGGTAGACGGAGAATGAGGTGGGAGAATAACATTAATTATGATTTGAGGGAATTAGATTATACAGGGAATGATTGGAAAGCATTAGCTCAGGTTAGGGATGTATGGAGAGCTTATGTCGGCGCGACCATGAACCTACGGGTTCGATAGTGCCAGTGAGTAAGTAAGTAAATTATATTTGTTCTGCCTGAAAACCTTTTCTTTGAATCCTACTTTCGTGATATCATTTTCTGATGTTCCTATTGTAAATTTTATTAGGGCCGAACACAATTACGATCCTCAGTGATAAAATTCATTACAAAATTGGTGTAATTCCAATTAATATTAAATGAAGTAGTTCATCTTAAATAAATATTAATTAGGGAATAACAATTTGTAGATATCTGTACTGATTTTGATACAGGTTGGCAAACACATATGAAATCTTTATCTAATAAATTTAGTAAACAGGTAGAATTTCTTTAATTTAACTTCACATTAATTTACCTCAAAATTCCCCAATCTTCTTTTTTTCTTTCCGAATTATTAAATATACTTATAATTATCGTCATACACCATTCATGAATACAGGCTAATATTGACCGGTTTCGGTCTCAACTAGACAGGGTCTAAAAACCGTTTGGTGGACGTCCAGGTCTTCGTTGTCCTCGTGGACGATACCGAAGATCTGCATCAGGGATCCCAGTTGATGGCATTCGGGACACATATTACAGCCATCTGTCTCTGTAGGTGGATATATTTTCTTCTAAAGGTTGCATGTGGAGTTCCTTTAAAATATCTTCATTACTCTGACGGTCGGTGAGAGTATATCCAGCAGTTTGGCGCATGAATATCATTTCTGCAGCCCTCAATCTGGTGATGTCTTTCTTTTTTAGAACCCAGATTTCATTTCCATACAGAAAAGTCGGGAAGGCGAGAGTTTTATACAATTCGAGCCTTGAATGTTTTTTGTACAAGGTGTGGATTTAAAATATTATTTACTGAGCCTAATATTTGTAAACAAATTGTGAGTTTTATAATATGATTATTCTCGCCTTGTTAGGAGATGTTACATGCTTATAATTATTGTATATAAATTGTCTCGCAAACACTATATATTTTATAGTTTACTTATTCACACTTGAGGAAACTACGATTTGTATTGCTCTTCAGATCGTTTTCACTGGTGGATTTCTCGCCCGCGAGCGAATGCCAACTTACTCGCATAGGTTCTTTCAAAATGCAAGGAACGGAACCATCCGCAAGCCCAGTGTTGATTCCTCTCTAATCATAACCTCGAAATGGCGACAGTTTCAGAGAGCTATGCATAGGTGCTTCCGGAAAGCGATCGATCCTTCGAGAAAGCACACCTCGAGAGATCGCCACGAGCCTCACACATGATCCATGACTCGCGAATCTGAATATATATTGGCTTACAAAGCGAGATTTGAGTCCTTCCTCCGCCCGAGAAATTTGAAGGCATTCTTTTCAAAAACGGATCAAACATTCGTCATAGTGTTTATAAACATACATAAGGTAATTATGTGATATGGTTTGAAGGTTGTAACGCTTTAGTGAAACATTGCTCAGTGTTTACTATGTTTATGTGTATAGCTATATCAATCATTGTATTCTTTATCCAATATACATATTTTTTCAAATGCCCCAGGTTTGTCTTTCGACATTCCTGGTTTCTCTCCTGGCATGGCGTACTTATAACCCACTTCTGAGGTTGGGGCGCCTGGAAGGCGGGGTTACGTTGCCCCGATTATTGATATGATGGGTGATGATGATGATGATGATAATGGTGCGCCAGGAGGGTCCTTAATCCTAAGCTTAACCTAAGATGAATATGAACGATGATGATTGCGGTGGCCATATGATTTCGGGGACCGTTTGGGCCTTAAAGTTTTCCTGACATTTGTCTTACAGGTGAGGAAAAACCCCGATAAAAACCTCACCCAGAAAAACTGTCCCGACCGGGGATCGAACCGGGCCTGCTGCGTGACAAGGCAGCACGCTACCTGAGATCACAGCGGTGGACTTATCCAATATATAAAAATAAATGTTTGTTTGTTTGCACGTTTGCTTGTTCGTATTTTATGCGCGGCCATATCGTTGATCCGATTGTGATGGGAGTTTTAGCAAAATGTTCACGAGATTCCAAGGATGAACATAGGCTATAAGAGAATTGTGATACTCAACTCCTACACCCTTAAAATCACCCTTTGTGGTGAAATACGTGAAAAATATGTTGACGCTCAAATGGCTTACGCTGCCTAAACCATAACAAATATACAAAATTAATTTACACAAAATTGAATATCTCTAAAACGTCTACAATAAAGCTCGCGACAGCATATGTTATATTTTATGGATAACTCACAATAATCGTTTTTTTGTCTTTCATTGATGCCAAGAAGATCGGGGTAAGTAGATTCCCTGGCTGGCAGAGCAGCAGCACGGATATCTTGAAATAACGAATTTTGTCTTTCAGCTCATTTATGGCAAATACGTCGGGATAAGTAGATTACCGGGCAATGCCGGGTAATCATTATGGGGTATCTAAAAATAATGATATAAATGTATAGTTATTTTTCCTTTTACTTATTCAACTAAACGTAAAAACACATTATAATTTATTTATGCGTAAAAGCGCACATCGGGTATTAGCTAGTATGTAAATAAATTCTTAGTTATGCTAAATAAGATTATCCAGTTTTGTGCGGAGTTTAACTAAGTTTGCATTGTATATCACACTTATACTATTTGGTATATTGGCATGGCATCAATATTTGTATATTTTGTGTTAAAAGATAGGTGCATATAATTTTACATTGTCTTAATCTTTGCATAAATGCAACATTATAAAACAAGAATTTCTTTACAGTTATTTATTCACACACGACTATTCATTAAAATTCAAATAAATTTTGAGTTAATTTTATGACAATGTAACATTAGATTAAGAAAATAAATTATTTTTCATTTTAGAAATATTCTGGTCAGTCCTATTTATTTTACATGTGATTTTTCCAATTATATATATATATATATATATATATATGGTATGATAAGAAAAATAAATGCCTGGACGGGATTCGAACCCAGATCTCTGAGTATGTAACTCAGCATTTGTGATATCCATTACACTACCAGGCGAATCACAATTCAAAGATATCATTGTTTTCTTTATATATGTATTAAACTCTTTCATTATTACTAGAGGTCCGCGGAGAACACTGCTTTCACTTGCCATTTATAGTAACTGACTATATCAAGTAAGCAAATTAAAGAGCAGATATTTATTTTACTTTATAGCCTCAGTGACGCTTTATCGATGTTATAATTAAATCGTTAACATTCTGAGCAATGCAAGCTTAATATGGTATGATAAGAAAAATAAATGCCTGGACGGGATTCGAACCCGGATCTCTGAGTCTGTACCTCAGCGTGATATCCATTACACTACCAGGCGAATCCAATTCAAACACTCATTTTTCTTATATATGTATTATACTCTTCATTATTACTAGATGTCGCGAGAACACTGTCTTCACTGCCATCTAGTAGCTGACTATATCAAGTAAGCAAATTAAAGAGAATATTTATTTTACTTTATAGCAGTGACGCTTTATCGATGTTATAATTAAATCTTTAACATTGAGCAATGCAAGCTTAATATGGTATGATAAGAAAAATAAATGCCTGGACGGGATTCGAACCCGGATCTCTGAGTCTGTACCTCAGCGAGATATCCATTACACTACCAGGCGAATCCAATTCAAACACTCATTTTTCTTATATATGTATTATACTCTTCATTATTACTAGATGTCGCGAGAACACTGTCTTCACTGCCATCTAGTAGCTGACTATATCAAGTAAGCAAATTAAAGAGAATATTTATTTTACTTTATAGCAGTGACGCTTTATCGATGTTATAATTAAATCATTCTAATATCGTCTGTATGTGCAGTTAAGCTTTGTGCGTTCAAGTGAACCACATGTAGGGAAGACGGGAAGGGGGAGAATGCTGTTTCTAGAACCTGTCTTGCATTATTGTTGTTTGGAAGGGGTTTGAGAAGGGTAGTGTCCTCTAACCTGTCAGAGACCGCCAAATGAATAGCATTATTTGGATGGAAAATTTTAAAAATATTTTAACTAGAATTATAAGAAAAGAACAAGTCACTAATATCTTATTCAAATATTAAATTAATAAATAAAGTAAAATTTCTAAATATAATACTAATAATTAATGTGAAATTTCTAAATATAATTTTAATAATTTATATAAAAGTGCTAAATTGGGGATATGGTATCACTGGGCGTGTTTGCACTAGGTAGATTTACATATCAGAGGCCCGGGTGATGATGCGTTTGGTATCTCCATTTTTCACATGTATTGCGCCATCAATTGTCCACACATTTGTGACGCCAAATTTTGTGATGCAGTCCTTTAACAATTTATATCTAATTTGGGTGAGATCTTCTCTTACTGTGATCCCACTGCCTTTCAATTGTTTTTTATTTTGGAAGACCTCCCTTCTCTTTCTATAACTGATAAACTTAACAATAACAGGCCGTGGTCGATCCGATTTTTTCCCAATCCTGTGACTCCTGTCGATATCACAGGTTTCTAATTTAACTCCAATTTTGGAGGCCACGTCGATTGCTATATTGTCCGTATCTTCACCATCCTGTTCAGGTATACCGAAAATACGTAGACACTGTCGACGTTGGTATTGCTCTAGCGAGTCGGTTTTCTCACTTAACTGTTGTTCCAGTTTTAATATTTTGTTGTCCCTCTCCTGAAGCGAGAGTTCCAACTGCCTAATAACTTCCGTATTACGGTCTATAGTTACCTTTAGCTCCGATACAATAGCCTCACGCACGGAGTCCTTCAACAGCTGCAACATAGCTGGATCCCGCAAACATTCTTGGACCACACGCTTAGTTATTTCTTCTTTGCTTTCTTCACAATTTCTTGCTTTACGTGGAGCCATTATGCGTAAAATTAAGCAAAAAACAAACTAAATTCACAATATCGATATTACGTTTATAAAAACAAAACTAACACCTGCTGAAAATTGTGCAAAAACACGAGCAACCAGTTTCACTCTTATTCACAATCCGCCATGACACATATGGTATATATGGCCGTATACTAAGTAAAATGGTTGATATAGAATACCAGGATAAAGAAATGGAAGAACAATCTGGTTTTAGAAGTGATAGGTCATGCACAGATAATATATGTTGCATAACACAAATGGTAGAAAAAAACTAACAGAGATTTACATTTGCTTTTTGTCGATTTAACCAAGGCATAATATACTATTCCCCAAAAAATTTTATGGGAAACTTTAGACAATTCTAACATTACCAAAAAATTAGTAGAAGCTACAAAAGCATTATACAAAGGATCTATTTCGAAAATAAAAATTGGAAATCATATAACAAATGGATTTACTATTACAAAAGGTTTAAGGCAAGGTTGCAGTTATTTCCAACTCTATTTAAAATTTATCTCGGAAGAGTACTAAGAGACTGGAGGAAAAAATGTCAAACAATGGGCATACCCATCCAAAATACACATTTATATTCTCTAAATTTTGCAGATGACCAGGTATTAATAGCACAAGACCACGATGACATAGAATATATGGCTAAAAAACTAAAAGAAGAATATGAAAAATGGCGACTTTATATAAACATTCAGAAAACTAAAAATACCTGTGTATAGGAGAAGAAATGTAAAATATAAAATTTAACAATGGAGAAGAGCTAAAAACCTAGTATTAAATGCACTTACTTAGGAACAAAATTAGACAATTCAGGCGATAACACAGTAGAAATTAAAAATAGAAACGCACAAACAAAACAAGCAATAAATGCTTTAAACTCTGTTTGGTGGAGCAAAAATATTACAAAAAATACGAGAAAAATCGTAGAAAATTACAAATATATCAAATCATAATTCAGAGCATTTAACATATGGTGCTGAAGTCTGGCAAATTCCTACCAGGGAAATGAAAATAATTTTAAGTACAGAAATGGATGTTTTAAGAAGATTAGCTGGAAAATCTAGAATGGATAGAATACGAAATAAAGAAGTAAGGGGAATTATGGGTGTACAAGAGGAGCCGGACATCATAGACATTATAGAAAAGTAAATGTTACAGTGGTATGGTCTGTCAAAAGAATGCCAGAACAAAGATTGCCTAAAATTGTTATGGAATGGATCCCAATGGAAAGGAGGAAGAGAGGAAGACCGAAGAAAACTTGGATAGAAGGGGTACAAGCAACTATGAATACCAGAGGAATGCAGGAAGATCAATGGATGGACAGAGAGGAATGGCGTTTGGTTTCCGAAAGACGGCGGCAGCTGCCATGATACCGTATGATGATATATATATATATGTTATAATTAAATCTTTAACATTGAGCAATGCAAGCTTAATATGGTATGATAAGAAAAATAAATGCCTGGACGGGATTCGAACCCGGATCTCTGAGTCTGTACCTCAGCGTGATATCCATTACACTACCAGGCGAATCCAATTCAAACACTCATTTTTCTTATATATGTATTATACTCTTCATTATTTCTAGATGTCGCGAGAACACTGTCTTCACTGCCATCTAGTAGCTGACTATATCAAGTAAGCAAATTAAAGAGAATATTTATTTTAGTTTATAGCAGTGACGCTTTATCGATGTTATAATCAAATCTTTAACATTGAGCAATGCAAGCTTAATATGGTATGATAAGAAAAATAAATGCCTGGACGGGATTCGAACCCGGATCTCTGAGTCTGTACCTCAGCGTGATATCCATTACACTACCAGGCGAATCCAATTCAAACACTCATTTTTCTTATATATGTATTATACTCTTCATTATTACTAGATGTCGCGAGAACACTGTCTTCACTGCCATCTAGTAGCTGACTATATCAAGTAAGCAAATTAAAGAGAATATTTATTTTACTTTATAGCAGTGACGCTTTATCGATGTTATAATTAAATTTTTAACATTGAGCAATGCAAGCTTAATATGGTATGATAAGAAAAATAATAATAATAATAAATATTATTTTTCTTATCATACCATATTAAGCTTGCATTGCTCAATGTTAAAGATTTAATTATAACATCGATAAAGCGTCACTGCTATAAAGTAAAATAAATATTCTCTTTAATTTGCTTACTTGATATAGTCAGCTACTAGATGGCAGTGAAAACAGTGTTCTCGCGACATCTAGTAATAATGAAGAGTATAATACATATATAAGAAAAATGAGTGTTTGAATTGGATTCGCCTGGTAGTGTAATGGATATCACGCTGAGGTACAGACTCAGAGATCCGGGTTCGAATCCCGTCCAGGCATTTATTTTTCTTATCATACCGTATTAAGCTTGCATTGCTCAATGTTAAAGATTTAATTATAACATCGATAAAGCGTCACTGCTATAAAGTAAAATAAATATTCTCTTTAATTTGCTTACTTGATATAGTCAGCTACTAGATGGCAGTGAAGACAGTGTTCTCGCGACATCTAGTAATAATGAAGAGTATAATACATATATAAGAAAAATGAGTGTTTGAATTGGATTCGCCTGGTAGTGTAATGGATATCACGCTGAGGTACAGACTCAGAGATCCGGGTTCGAATCCCGTCCAGGCATTTATTTTTCTTATCATACCATATTAAGCTTGCATTGCTCAATGTTAAAGATTTAATTATAACATCGATAAAGCGTCACTGCTATAAAGTAAAATAAATATTCTCTTTAATTTGCTTACTTGATATAGTCAGCTACTAGATGGCAGTGAAGACAGTGTTCTCGCGACATCTAGTAATAATGAAGAGTATAATACATATATAAGAAAAATGAGTGTTTGAATTGGATTCGCCTGGTAGTGTAATGGATATCACGCTGAGGTACAGACTCAGAGATCCGGGTTCGAATCCCGTCCAGGCATTTATTTTTCTTATCATACCATATTAAGCTTGCATTGCTCAATGTTAAAGATTTAATTATAACATATATATATATATATCATCATACGGTATCATGGCAGCTGCCGCCGTCTTTCGGAAACCAAACGCCATTCCTCTCTGTCCATCCATTGATCTTCCTGCATTCCTCTGGTATTCATAGTTGCTTGTACCCCTTCTATCCAAGTTTTCTTCGGTCTTCCTCTCTTCCTCCTTTCCATTGGGATCCATTCCATAACAATTTTAGGCAATCTTTGTTCTGGCATTCTTTTGACAGACCATACCACTGTAACATTTACTTTTCTATAATGTCTATGATGTCCGGCTCCTCTTGTACACCCATAATTCCCCTTACTTCTTTATTTCGTATTCTATCCATTCTAGATTTTCCAGCTAATCTTCTTAAAACATCCATTTCTGTACTTAAAATTATTTTCATTTCCCTGGTAGGAATTTGCCAGACTTCAGCACCATATGTTAAATGCTCTGAATTATGATTTGATATATTTGTAATTTTCTACGATTTTTCTCGTATTTTTTGTAATATTTTTGCTCCACCAAACAGAGTTTAAAGCATTTATTGCTTGTTTTGTTTGTGCGTTTCTATTTTTAATTTCTACTGTGTTATCGCCTGAATTGTCTAATTTTGTTCCTAAGTAAGTGCATTTAATACTAGGTTTTTAGCTCTTCTCCATTGTTAAATTTTATATTTTACATTTCTTCTCCTATACACAGGTATTTTTAGTTTTCTGAATGTTTATATAAAGTCGCCATTTTTCATATTCTTCTTTTAGTTTTTTAGCCATATATTCTATGTCATCGTGGTCTTGTGCTATTAATACCTGGTCATCTGCAAAATTTAGAGAATATAAATGTGTATTTTGGATGGGTATGCCCATTGTTTGACATTTTTTCCTCCAGTCTCTTAGTACTCTTCCGAGATAAATTTTAAATAGAGTTGGAAATAACTGCAACCTTGCCTTAAACCTTTTGTAATAGTAAATCCATTTGTTATATGATTTCCAATTTTTATTTTCGAAATAGATCCTTTGTATAATGCTTTTGTAGCTTCTACTAATTTTTTGGTAATGTTAGAATTGTCTAAAGTTTCCCATAAAATTTTTTGGGGAATAGTATATTATGCCTTGGTTAAATCGACAAAAAGCAAATGTAAATCTCTGTTAGTTTTTTTCTACCATTTGTGTTATGCAACATATATTATCTGTGCATGACCTATCACTTCTAAAACCAGATTGTTCTTCCATTTCTTTATCCTGGTATTCTATATCAACCATTTTACTTAGTATACGGCCATATATACCATATGTGTCATGGCGGATTGTGAATAAGAGTGAAACTGGTTGCTCGTGTTTTTGCACAATTTTCAGCAGGTGTTAGTTTGTTTTTATAAACGTAATATCGATATTGTGAATTTAGTTTGTTTTTTGCTTAATTTTACGCATAATGGCTCCACGTAAAGCAAGAAATTGTGAAGAAAGCAAAGAAGAAATAACTAAGCGTGTGGTCCAAGAATGTTTGCGGGATCCAGCCATGTTGCAGCTGTTGAAGGACTCCGTGCGTGAGGCTATTGTATCGGAGCTAAAGGTAACTATAGACCGTAATACGGAAGTTATTAGGCAGTTGGAACTCTCGCTTCAGGAGAGGGACAACAAAATATTAAAACTGGAACAACAGTTAAGTGAGAAAACCGACTCGCTAGAGCAATACCAACGTCGACAGTGTCTACGTATTTTCGGTATACCTGAACAGGATGGTGAAGATACGGACAATATAGCAATCGACGTGGCCTCCAAAATTGGAGTTAAATTAGAAACCTGTGATATCGACAGGAGTCACAGGGTTGGGAAAAAATCGGATCGACCACGGCCTGTTATTGTTAAGTTTATCAGTTATAGAAAGAGAAGGGAGGTCTTCCAAAATAAAAAACAATTGAAAGGCAGTGGGATCACAGTAAGAGAAGATCTCACCCAAATTAGATATAAATTGTTAAAGGACTGCATCACAAAATTTGGCGTCACAAATGTGTGGACAATTGATGGCGCAATACATGTGAAAAATGGAGATACCAAACGCATCATCACCCGGGCCTCTGATATGTAAATCTACCTAGTGCAAACACGCCCAGTGATACCATATCCCCAATTTAGCACTTTTATATAAATTATTAAAATTATATTTAGAAATTTCACATTAATTATTAGTATTATATTTAGAAATTTTACTTTATTTATTAATTTAATATTTGAATAAGATATTAGTGACTTGTTCTTTTCTTATAATTCTAGTTAAAATATTTTTAAAATTTTCCATCCAAATAATGCTATTCATTTGGCGGTCTCTGACAGGTTAGAGGACACTACCCTTCTCAAACCCCTTCCAAACAACAATAATGCAAGACAGGTTCTAGAAACAGCATTCTCCCCCTTCCCGTCTTCCCTACATGTGGTTCACTTGAACGCACAAAGCTTAACTGCACATACAGACGATATTAGAATGATTTTTTCTTCTTCCAATATTCATGCTATTCTCGTATCAGAAACATGGCTCACTCCCTCCATTAATTCTAGTTTAATTGACATGGATGGTTATACTTTTCTTAGACATGATCGTGTACATAGTCGAGGGGGCGGTGTTGGTGTCTTCGTTAGGACAGACCTTTGCCCTAAGTCTGTATACTTTTCTAATAACGAGACATCTCCTGAAATTATGTTTATAGAAATATACGCAAGCTTCAAAAAATGCCTTCTTTGTGTAGTGTACCAACCCCCTAAAATGAAAAAAATAGCAGAAATAGAATCCGCTCTACAAAACGCACGTATACAATATGAACACGTTATCGTCATGGGTGACTTTAATATAAATATACTAGACACTGACAACAGACATACACAACAGCTTATGTCCGCGTTCCAAGTTTGTGATATGACTATCCTTCCCTTACAGCCTACACATCACACCAATCACTCTGAGACTTTACTTGACTTAATTGCTACTAATAATCCAGACAGAGTACTAACCCACGGGCAACTGTCAGCTCCCGGAATATCAGCACATGATATTATATTCTTAGCATATTCACTGCAGTGCCCTAAACTAGCTCGTAAGACTATCACATATAGAGACCTAAAACATATAAACAATGCAGCTCTACTTGAAGACGCTATAAAATTACCCTGGCATACTATATGGGCGTTGCATTCTGTTGACGAAAAAGTTGAGGCATTAAATAACCTTATATTACAACTATATGACAGACACGCTCCACTGAAAACTAAACTAGTGAAACGACACCCTGCTCCCTGGATGTCTGCTAACATTCGTGACTTGATGACTGAAAGAGACGCAGCATATCGGAAATATAGAGTTGACAAAACTGATATAAATCTTAATCACTATAAACGGTTACGAAACAAGACTACACAAACTATCAGAAACGCCAAACTTAGATATCTATACAGCCTTACTGAACCTAATAACAATAACCCAGATATTTGGAAAAATCTGAATAAAATGGGTGTAGGTAGGAAACACACACAGGTAGAAAAACTACCTGTTTCTCTGAACACACTTAATAACCATTTTACAAGCACATTCTTTACTCCTAAAGACAAAACACATACAATAAGTGAACTACTATTGACAAATCCACCAGACAGAGAACATTTCCATTTTTCATATCTTACAGAAAATGACATAAAGAAAGCTCTCAAACGAATAAAAACAAAGGCAGAAGGTACTGACCGTATAAATATCACTCTACTTAACAAAATAATCGACGTTATACTACCTACCACAACTCATGTTTTCAACTCTTCACTACAAACCTCTATATATCCCACATTATGGAAGCAAGCAATTGTACGCCCACTCCCGAAAGTAAAAACTCCCTTAACTCCTAACGATTTTCGACCCATTAGTATATTACCTACCCTTTCAAAAGCTTTGGAACGATTAGTCCACAAACAACTGACTGACTACCTAACTGAACACGACCTTTTAGATCAATACCAATCAGGCTTTAGGACAGGACACAATACAAATACTGCTCTACTAAATATATGTGAAGACATACGCGAAGCATCTGATAATCGAAAACTTACTATTCTTACACTACTTGACTTTAGTAAAGCATTTGACACGGTAGACTTGGACTTATTGTTGCTTAAACTAAAAAACCTCTCACTTTCTGACAGTGTCACGCAATGGTTCAACTCCTACCTTCGTGAGCGCCAGCAATATGTTGTAGGAAATTCTACATTACGCTCTTCTTGGACCTACCGTAAAGCTGGAGTTCCACAGGGCTCGGTGCTCGGCCCATTGCTTTTTACAATCTATATAAACGACATATCTGACTCCCTAAAACATTGCAAACATCATTTATTTGCGGACGACATGCAGATCTACCTTCACTCAGACAAATATTCTTTAAATGATGCGGTAACCAAAATTAATGAGGACCTTGACTCGCTAACGGCGTGGACAGAGAAATATGGACTTGAATTAAATCCTAGAAAGACACAAGCAATCATTATGGGCCATCAGAGACTATTATCCTCAATTAACACAAATGCAGTATTACATGTGTCACTTAATGGGGTTCAGATCCCTTATAGTGAGACAGTAAAAAATCTAGGAGTGTTTATGGATAAACATTTAATTTGGAATAAACAAATAAATAACACTTGCAAAACTATCTTCTCAATAATACACTCATTAAATCGTATAAGAAATTGTTTACCGTTTTCTCTAAGAAAAATGCTAGTAGAAACACTCGCAATGCCCCATTTTGATTATTGTGATACTCTTTTTACTGACCTAAATACTGTTCTTACCCAAAGACTTCAACGTGTTCACAATTCTTGCATACGTTTTATTTGTGGTATACGTAGATTTGATCACGTTACACCATCCCTGGAACAATTGTCATGGCTTCGTCTTCAAGATCGTAGAACCATCCATTCCCTATGCCTACTCTATAACATATTACACACATCTTTACCTTATTATTTATCACACCGCTTCACTAAACTCTCTGATACACATAACTTAGATACCCGATCCCTTGAGCACAGTGTCCTCTATATCCCTCCTCATCATACTACCTATTATTCGAAATCTTTTACAGTTTCTCTTGCTAGAACATGGAATTCACTTCCACCCTATGTCAGAGACTGCCAAACTTTACCATCTTTCAGAAATAAATTGAAAATAAAATCACTAACAGAAACAACTCACTAATACTACTTTTTAAGAATTAATAATGCGTTTTTGCATTATTTAATAAAAATAGACTTAGGATTTGTTAATATATTTACCTAATGCCTTGTATAAAAAGCGTAGATTAATTCATTGTAGTGTATTTTTTTTCTCTTCTTTTTATGCATAGTAGATTCGAGCTGTTATTCCTTTTTTTATTCATTGTATCATTAATTTAATTTTAATTGTATTTAGTTTCATTCTATTATTAGACATTAATTTCATTATTATTCAATATGACAGATAATTAATTGTTCAATGACTATTATTGTAACTTTTTTTTGTATTCATATGTAACATGTTTGTCCTGTCTAATATGACTACTATTGTAATTTTTTTTGTATTCATGTGTAACATATGTTTGTCCTGTTTTATATGACTATTATTGTATTTTTTTTTTGTATTCATATGTAACATATGCTTGTTCTGGTGAGTGGAAGAGAAGGCCACATGGCCTTAACTCCACCAGGCTAAATAAATCTATTCTAAAAATCTATTCTATTCTAAATATATTCAACTTAATGTACTCGTTACTGATATGCCTTTATAATTTTCACACTTTCTCTTGTCTCCCTTCTTATGTATCGATGTTATAATAGCGACTTTCCACTCTTCTGGCACTTCTTTGCCATTTATTATTTTACTAAACAGTACAGTGATCATTTCCAATAACTTCTGACTGCCACTTTTAATCAATTCTATAGCAATATTTCCTGGGCCGGCATTACTAATACTTTTCATTCTCATAATTTCCTTTTTTACAGTATTTATATCAATTTCGATTATGTTTCCTGTTTCCATCTCTGATAAATCATCATTTTTCCCCAAAAAATTATTTTCGGTCCTCTACTAAAAGTTTTTTGTAATATTCTTCCCATTCATGTGTCCCTATTAGGTAGAGAAGATTCTTATTTCTATTCGATGATCGTATATTTTTTATAAATTTCCATGATTCAGAACTCTTCTTGCTTCCTAAATATGTTTGTATTTCTGTACATTTCTTATCCCAAATCTCGTTTCTGTGTTTAGTAACCATTCTTCTCACTTTTGCTTGTGCTTTTTGATATTGTATTTTGTCGTTCTGGTTCTTTGTACTAAGCCATTTTAAAAATAACTGTTTCTTATTTTGTCTTTCTTTCTCTATTTCATTGTTCCAAAACAGTGCTGTCCTTCCTCTATAGTCGTCTTTCTCACCCAATGCTTCATAGGCGGCTTCATGGATGCACCTTTTAGTTACTCATACATTTCTTTTGTATCTCTGAATTCACTCTGTGTTAATTTTTTATTCAATCTTTGTTGATATAAATGCTTTACACTTTCGTTTTGTAGGCTTATTACATTATATTTTCTTTCCGTTTCTGTTCTAACATTTTCAAATTCCAAAAACTTAACTTATAGCCCCATATATTCAAATTTAATTTTAAAATTCTATCATCAATGGCTTCCCAATTTCTTATAGTGCCTTTCCATTTCTTATTAATCAACATTGAAATACCTCTTTTTGCTCTTTTATCTTTATCTACGCCACTGTAAAGGTGTATATAATTGCCTAATGTTTCATTTTCTGTGCCTTTCTCCTTTGTTTCTGTTAAAATTGCCAAATCTAGTTTCATTGTATCTATTTCTTTAATTACTTCCTCCATTTTATTTCTGCAGCCTTGAATATTCCATGTGCCAATTTTGAAAGTCCTTTTTCTTTGCTCTAATCGTCCTAGAATGTTTTTCCGAGGCATGATGTTTGGTTTTTTAGCATTTTTTCTTTTTATGATGAACGAGGAACTGGCCCGATGCATCAACCCCCAACCTGGGGGACGGGTAATTTTTGTTCAAGGTTTTTTTCTCTAGCCTTTGATAGTCTAGTATCTTACTGCAAGGCAGCAGCGCTAGTTTTGGTCCGCCCTGGGTATTTTATTTCCCCAGTATCCGCCATATCTGCTGAACATTCCCCTATCCGCCACGTGGGGAGGCGCCCGATGGGAGACTGGCAACTTCACACGGGATATATATATAACGTCTATTAGTAATGACATATGTTGATAATGCAGCATAGTGTGGTCCCCTACATAATTGCTATATTTAAAACAAATTAGAGATTTAATTGTTGCATGTAAATCCACAAGGATATGAGAATATTGTAATATGGAATATATAATTGATTAACTATAAACTAAATTCCTGTATTCTTTACATCGTATGTGCTAAATTACCCAGTAAATGTTATGTGACACCTACTATAAGCTCGTTAATATGTTTGTGTAACAGATTAACCTGAGTTTCAGTTACGCTTAAAATAAACGTGACATTTATATATACATCATGATTTATAATAATGCGATAATTTCCCCAAATACCCATTTAATCTCAATTGTATACAAATCAATTCGGTACAGAACAGTTTTTATAAAGTCATGATATCAATCACATATTCCATAGATGTATTTCTTTGTAATTACCAATGTCCATGAACACATGTATCCATGCAGTGTTTTGTGCATGGAGTTACCAAAAAACCTACACGGTAAAAAACACGTGCATTTATATTTAATCGCTTACCATTTAACATCAATTACTGTACAATTTAGAATAATGTCATCTGAATTAGTGATATTAAAAGAAATTGAGATCTGAATTCGAAAACATGCTAACTCCAAAATATACCACATTGAGTTAAACACAACATAGCAATTGTAATGTCTCAGTCTATGGTCCTGAATGACAAAAAAACTCTCTAAATCACACTCTTTCCCATATTTATTGACATAAAATAATAATACTTCAATTCTAAACCATGGAGTTAGTATGATTTAGAGTACTTTATTAAATTTAATAATAAGTAACTTATTGTTGAACATTTCTTAAAAAGTGTCTTTCCAAAATCCCATGCCCAATTTATACGTAATTATTTCGTACAATTTACACTTTTCTATAATGCTGCTGAAACATACTAAGTCCATTTTTAAAATTTGATTTTGAAGGACAAAACAACAGCGTAGCCTAGTTTTTCATTTTTATCTTGAAAAATACATTTTAGTATATCTTACTTAACAAAAAAATCAGAATAAAAAACTCAAATAACAACTAGATTAAACAGTTATATACTTCTCCTGAAGATTCAAAAATGGATATATCATGTTTTAGAATTCAGGTTCCCAGATATACCAGTTCATTATTTTTTTGTGGGCGTTTCGAATTTCGATCCCATATTTCACACCTATAAAAACTCAGAACCTTCGTACGATCAAGAATGTATTAAAGCATATTGTAATATGCTACATTATATGCAAGCCACTAGTAGCTCAACTTTAATATTGAGGGGTAGAAACCGAATGTGGCTCCTGGAAATTGTAATGTGTTTTCTACACAATTTATTCATTATGTTAGCTATTATAAATAATTATAAATTAAGCACTGTTGAGGAGAATGACAGAATATTGTGAAATAAAAACAATTAGATTAAAAAAAACTAATCTTCTACAATAACTTCGATTAGAATAGACGTACATCAAAACGAGTCGTAATAAGTGGCCGAACGGTCCAAGGAACCATTCTTAGTAGGAGAGAAGCGCGTTGGTTGAGATTCCATGGAGTATCGATAAGAAACTGAACCGGGCCGAGCTAGTGTCCTGACGAATTTTGGAACTAATGGTAAATAGCCGCTAAGGGTTTAGAAAATCAGGTATAACGACTGTAGGTTGATACGTAACCCCTGCATTGGCTGAATGTTTATCCATCTCTCCGAATGACAGTGTTCAATATGTATTTTCTATTTCTTTCAAGATTAACATTAACTTTTTGCTAAAAAATTCATCAAATGTATTTTTACACGCTTTATATTAGCTTGGCCTGTATCTATCTATCTATGTACCGGTAACGGAATCTTTCAACACGATTTTCACCCACTTAGAAGCATTGGATCGACTTGAAATTTTGTATACTTGTAAAGGACCAGTGACAATACAATCTTCTTCTTCACCTTCTTCTTCCGAATGCAGTATTGGGTGATGATGCCCGTTCTGCAACTACAAAAACTGATCATTCCATCGGTTGAAGGGTCTTCCGATGCAATAATTTCATAAATTGTTTTTCAAAGATCCTGGCCAGGATCATCAGGACATCAAAAAATAAAGACCGGTATAATAGGTTGCGAACGTATCGACTTTTTAATCCATCGTTATAAGAAATTAATATTATATCCTCTGGTAGCTCAGTTGGCAGAGCGGTGGACTGTAGTGGTATATAATTTCAGTAATCCATAAGTCGCTGGTTCAAATCCAGCTCGGACGATTTTTTAGAAGATTATTAGTTTTAGCTCATACTACAATGGTATCGAATTTAAAGATATTTACATTTTTATCTTATTCCGTAAAATATGAATGGCAATTTTGTAAACTTACCACATTGTAATTTATCCAAAAAATATGAGAAGGATACGATTAACTTTAACTACTTATCTATATTAAAATAGTCAAAAATATTATAATAATGTTGGACAATAATAATTTAAAAATATATATAATTTAATTCGTGCCTAGACACTAAAAATAGCGTAAGCAATTAAATTTTCATGGGATTCCGGTTTATGACAATCAATTAAAATTAAAATAAAAAAATAAATAATAATTTAAAAATTAAAACAACGCGCTATGTTAGAGAACCAAACTAAAAAATAAAAAATATATAATAGTTTAACAAACTAAAACAACACGCTTTATTAGAAAACCAAACTAAAAATTTTAAAATAATTTTAATTTTCCACACGCTTGGGATAAAATTAAAGTGGTCAAAAAATCACCTCCACACATATAGATTAAAACTAGAGTTATCTACAAAAAAAATTATTGATGCTTTTTACGGTTTTTACGTTTTCTTCTTAGAGACTTTACTTTTACCAATATCTGTGTATTATCAAAATATATTATTTGATATAGAGCACCCCACGTTTGTGATGGTAAAATTATTTTGTTGTTGTTGATAACTCTAGTTTTATTCTATATGTGTTGGAGATCACCTTTTTTTGTTCAGCACTTTAATTTTATCCCAAACTTGATGGAAATTAAAATTATTTTTATTTTTTAGTTCAGGTTTCTAATAAAGCGTTTTGTTTTAGATTTTTAAACTATTATTTATTATATATATATATATATATATTTTCTGTACTTTATTAGATAGACGTAAATTAATTCTAAGGTTAAGACAGTTTCACATTCTGAATAATCTAGTGTTCGAATTCAGACTTAAACCATCTCTGCTTTGAAGAAGATAGTACCATAATTTCGCCGTTGCAAAAGTATATATTTTTATAATGAAACATACTGTATTATTATTTTGCTATATGAACATATATTTATTTGTTATGTAACAAGTGAATTCGGATTGACCGCACAATACATTTAATATTATTATATGCAACAAACTACCTGAATGCAAACTAATGAGCAATATTGTAAACATAGCATAACATTTATATTTGTTTTATGCCAATACGCAAATTTGCCTTTACCCTGAATACACAGCGGTTAATAAGCGGTCCTAATGAAAAGAGTAAACAAATATATAGCTTCTGAACACGCCATGGTTGTAAATATACCAACATTTCAATATCAATTTTCATCATGTCAGAGTAATTTATTATTTGAATTGTTTAGCAGTTCTTAGTAGCTTCAAGACTCCAAATATCTATCCATCCATAGTAATTCTGCCCTAAGGCAGTTCCTTCACTGCAATCATCGCATTTTCATGCTATGCTTGCAGCTTTACTAGGGAATTGTAAGTGAGGTAGTTTCCCGTTGCTTTCCACACCGGTGAAGGATGATGATGATAATGATAATGATGACGATGATGGCCATATGATTTCGGGGACCGTTTGGGCCTTAACGTTTTCCTGACATTTGTCTTACAGATGAGGAAAAACCCCGATAATAACCTCACCCAGAAAAACTGCCCCGACCGGGCATCGAACCCCGGTCTGCTGCGTGACAATGCAGCACGCTACCTCGAGACCACAGCAGTGGACACTCCAAACACAATACTATAATATTTAATCTAAGCTAACAGCTATATTGTTATATTCAATAAGCGAATTTAAACAACATTTTAAACTATTATAACAAAAACGTTTTGAGAAATTTAGACAAATGAATATTATTTAATTATATTATTAATCTGTTGATTTCTAATTCAAGTTATTCTTCAACGTCACGGAATTAAGAATGAAAACCTATTCCCTTATTAATAGCCCTGACATTTAGAAAGCGGGCGGTTCTCACCTTTACAGTATCGTGGTTTTTACTTTATTAGGATGTCATTCTACAGGAATCATTCTGTTAACATGCATCAATGTTCTGTTAAAATTGTTTATTCTCTCTGTAAAATTAAATACATTGCGTTGTATTATTATATATGTGTTCAATTTGTATCCAGAACACTAACTTTGTAATAAATCTTAAGGAATATTTCCTGCCATTTCACTTTTTATTTTTTAAAAGTGTAGCAAAAGATGTCGAAGTAAGCATGTTAATAGAATGCTGTTCCAATACTAACAGGTAGTCCGTGAAACCCTATTGTTTATAAATAATAGCTTAAAAAACTAAAACAACATGCTTTATTAGAAAACCGAACTAAAAAAATGAAAAATAATTTTAATTTCCAACACGCTTGGGATAAAATTAAAGCGGTCAACAAAAAATCATTTCCAACACATATAGAATAAAACTAGAGTTATCAACAAAAAGAAAATAATTTTACAATCAAAAGCGTGGGGTGCTCTATATCAATTAAT
The DNA here is from genome assembly GCA_030220185.1 of Diploptera punctata. Lineage (NCBI taxonomy): Eukaryota > Metazoa > Arthropoda > Insecta > Blattodea > Blaberidae > Diploptera > Diploptera punctata. The sequence continues at coordinate 273,906 of JASPKZ010008129.1, forward strand.
ATATTTGCTAATAAACAGATATTGGTAAAAGAAAAGTCTCTAAGGAGAAAATGTAAAAATCATAAAAAGCACCCCACGCTTTTGATGGTAAAATTATTTTCTTTTTGTTCATAACTCTAGTTTTATTCTATATGTGTTGGAGATGATTTTTTTGTTGACCACTTTAATTGTATCCCAAGCGTGTTGGAAATTAAAATTATTTTCCATTTTTTTAGTTCGATTTTCTAATAAAGCGTGTTGTTTTAGTTTTTTTAAAACTATTATTTATTTTTATTTTTAGTTTTAATACTTTACAGAATAAGATAAAAATGTAAATTTCTTTAAATTCGATACTATTGCAGTATGAGCTAAAAGTATTACTCTTCTAAAAAAAATCCTCCCCAGCCTGATTTGAACCAGCGACCTATCGATTACTAAAATTATATACCACTAAAGTTCACTGCTCTACCAACTGAGCTCTTACAACGACTGACTAAAAGTCGACAAGTCCGCAACCTATTATACCATAAAGTTGTATTTAATTTATACCCCTCGTTGTGGAGACATTTAAAGTTGGGTTTCTCGGTGAGATATCCGAAGTTGAAGATTTGTGATATAATTTAAACCACTTTAAATCTGCCACGGCACTAATAACTCTCTTCAGGGGAATGAGGAAATGTTTCTTACACAAATGACAACACTTTATTAACGGTTGAACGATAAGTTAGTTTATTTAAAACTCTCACTTTGGTCAAGATGAATCTTGTAATTTAAAAGTTCCAAAAGATTCCGGCTTAGGTTGATATTTTTCACTTCTAGAAGATTACCATTTTATGTATTTAATGGATGACGAATGCTAACGGTCAATCCAGTCATTATTATCCATTATTTTCACTTAGAAACTGTTTTTCACCAAGACGGATGACTATTATATCACTATATAATCTTTCATACTTTTAACACTATTTCTTTCAACCAACATCAATAAAATAAAAAATTATTTCCTTATTCTTTAAGGAGCAGTCGCTGAACATGACCGACCATCTTCAAGTATTGTAGCCATCTTCTTATTATGTAATAACCTCTAGGTTCTGATTGGTCCAACAGAAAAGGAAGGAGTATTTTCAAGTTAACTTCTATCCAATTCCACCAATCCCATTTATTTCTTTATAAAAATTATCAATTTGAATATTTGAAGTATTTTACATACTGCATCAGTTATAAAAACATCTAACTGTATTAACAGTTTATATTGACTAGTTATTTTTTTTTATATATACTTATAAAAAAATTTGAATTCTATAAATCAATCTTATGACCATTCTTCATATAAATAAATATAGTTATAAACAAAACAAAAACCCTTATTATTATTATATGGGGATAAATATCCGGTTTTAAATTGCCCCTGATTTATTTTAATTTTAGCTACAACTAAGTGTGAGGCTAAATTAAAATAAATCACTTTCCCCAAATATCAAGTTTCTTTCTATACAAGATTCATCTGTATTAGAATCAATACAATGTAATACATCACAATTACAATAAATACATGTTACATAAAGAAATAGAAGTATTAATTTTACAAAATTTACATACAATATTTTAAATACACTTTGAACTATTTGAAGTCACCAGCTACAACTAATTAATAGGAGTCTGAAATGGTTTCAACAGTTCTTTGGAATATTTTCCAATTTCTTTTCTAGTGTCTATTTCTCTTAGCTCATATGTGGTATCATTAAAATTTTTAAATATTTCATAGGGACCTTTATACAATAGGTTCATCCTATGATATTGTTTCTTTAAAGCATTGGATAATGAAATATCCCTTATGAGAACTTTGTCTCCAACTTTGGGATTCCACTTCCTTTTATGTCTTTTAACCTTATTGTTGCGCTTTTCTGCGCGACATTCTAACCTTTCAATAACTCTTTTACATATTTCCTCGGATGTCTCCGGGATTTGACTTTTATCAATGATAGGTAATGGTAAATTAGCAATTAACCTGTCAGGTTGTTTACCTGTCATTAGGAATATGGGTGCTTCCCCAGTATTGACATTAATTGAATGATTCATAACATTCTCTATGACGCTGATATGTTTAAACCAGTCAGAATGTTTATGATGGGTCAAAATTCTTAAACTTGTAGTAATTTCCCTATTAACTCTCTCACAGGGATTACTTTTTGGGTGATATTTACTACAATGGTACAATTTAATTCCTATCGCAGTAAGTTTATCTTTAAACTTAGGACTTGAGAACACTGAAGCATTATCGCTAAGTAGTGCATCAATAGGTCCATAATTAGGTAAATAATCTCTCACAATTTTACCTAGGCAAGCTCTGCTATTTACACTTCTTAATGGATATATTTTTACAAATTTGGAGAATACATCAGATAATACAAGAATATGCTTGTAACCAAATTGTGTAGTAGGCATTTCTCCATGAGTATCCATTACTACTAAGCTATTTACTTTGTTCCTTAATATGTTTTGTGGAACTATATCATATTTTACGTTCATACATTTGGCTTTTTGACAAGTTATGCATGAAGAAGTAAACTTTCTCAACTTTTTATCTAAATGTTTAACATAAAAAAATTCACTTATGTTGAGAGCTAATTTTTCACAACCTGCATGATTTAAGCCGACATGAAAAGTTCTAAATAGTGGAACTTCCATATTATTAGGAATTATAACTTTCCATTTTTTCACATTTCTCCCATGTAATTTGTAAAGAATGTCATCCTTTATACCGATTTTCTTATTACAATCAATTCCATTTTTGTCATCATTATTTATATCTCTCGCACTATACTTCAATCGTTGTAACTCTATATCAGATTTTTGATGCTCAACAATGTTTTTCATCAACAATGAAAATTCTTTGTCTCTATACAGTTTTACATTAAACATTACTACTTCGTGTTTAGGAGTATGTACAGTTTCAGGTATTTTCCCAACACTTTTCAATCTAGACAGGAGGTCAGCAAACACATTCTGTTCTCCTTCTATGTGTTTTATTTCAATATCATAGGAAATTATTTCCATGATCATCCTACTCAGTTTATTATTGGATAATGTACATTTACTTATAAAACTTAGTGAAATGTGGTCACTATGAACAATAACTTTGTTTTTATAAACATAAATTCTAAATTTATTTAGAGCATAAAATATTGCTGTAAGCTCCAACTCTGAAACAGTGTAATTTCCTTCAATGATGGTAGTCGAGCGCGAAGCTGTCGACACAACATACTGTTGCCCATCATCGTCAAATTGAGTTAAAACAGCACCGAGGCCAGTTTTACTCGCGTCTGTGTATAAATGGAATTCTCTGTCCATTTTTGGTCTCTGTAATGAAATACTATTTGCAAATAACTTCTTAACATATTCAAAAGTAGATTGATGGTCCTCTGTCCATCTCCATTTACTATCTTTCTTCAGCAGCCCTCTCAGCTTACTAACCGCTGAGGCATAGTTGATGACAAACTTCGAATAGTAATTTAAGATTCCTAAAAATCTACGAAGTTGTTTTATGTTCTTTGGTGAAGGAATTTCTAAGATTCCTTGAACCTTGTCTGGGTCAGGAGTAATCCCTTGATTAGAGATCCTGTATCCTAGGAATTGAACCTCCGACCTAACAAACACAGACTTTTCTAGGCTGACTGTCATTCCACTATTCTTTAATTGAGACAACATTAAATCAATATGAGATATATGATTCTCAAAAACATTATCAATAATAATTGCATCATCAACATATATAGTACAATGTCTTTTAACATCATCAGATAGTACAATATCTAGGGCTCTAAGAAGCGCACTTCCGCTATTTCTTAGACCGAATGCACACCTGGTAAATTCATATACTTTTCCATTATGTATAAAAGCTGTATAGGGCCGAACTTTGGGGTCTAGTTCTATCTGCCAAAATGAAGAAGTTAAATCAATAGAACTAATAAATCTACCTGTTTTCATATTTGCTATAGATGCTTCAATTGTCTCGGGCCTATAATTATCCCGGACAGTGAAAGAATTAGTCCGACGACTGTCTAAACACAGGCGAATTTTGCCATTAGGTTTTAACACCCAGCAAATATGGTTGGCGTAAGGAGAATCAGATTTCTGTATTATTCCTTGCATTAACATGTCATCTATCATTTGATCTGCCTGCTCTCTGATAGCAATAGGGATGGGTCTACTCTTAATATTTATAGGTGGATGTTCCATCACTTTAAAGGAATATTTAAAACAGTTGCACAATCCCGGCTTCGAAGAAAAAGAACTCTTATTTTTGATTAAGATGTCATACAACATGCCTTTCTGTTCATTGTTTATGCCATGAGTGTCTTTAACTTTTTCCTTTATCATTTCACAGATGTCTTTTTCAAGTTCGTCACTCACACAATATAATAGAGGAATTTCATCATACTCAGTATTGCAAGAGACACATTCTAAATCACAACATTTACATGCGACATAATCGTCAGCACAACCATTTTCATTATTAAGGCTTTCTTCGCCCTCGACACTTTTGTCGGAAGTACAATTAACTGCAATATTATCTTGCATTTGGCATCCACGGCCATTTACCAATTCCCTCTCCTCATGAACAACAATATTCTCTATAAAAATGTGTTCTTCAGCAATGTCACTCTCCTTCTTACTTAGATTCTTATTCTCCTCATATTCATTATCAAATGGGATGACGACTCTCACATTATCTTCATTATACAAGGAAATATTCTTACACTCAAAATTTATTATGGCATTATATTGCTCCAACAGGTCGCAGCCTATTAACATATCACAAGATAAGTATGGAGAAATTAAACATATCGCACTGAAGTAATATCCTCCGATATATAAATCTAGAAGGCACTGAAGCTTAATTGGCAGTTTCTTCTTGCCTATCGCAAGAGTACAATACACTCCACATATTCTTACAGTCATTATCTTATTCCCTTTATTGACTAAGAAATTATAAAATTTCTGATCTATTGTTGTGTTTGAGCAGCCACTATCCGCTATGCAAGTAACATCATTGTTAAAAATATTTACTTTAATTTTGGGTGGTCGTCCTATGACATTTAATTCTTTATTAGTAACAGGCATAGCATCCTGATTCTTATAAATATTCAAATGATTATTCAATATTATGTTATCTCGCTGTCTTGAGGTACATAACTTACTATCTCCTCTCATATTTGCTGGTACAATTTCTAAATTTTGAAACCTATCAAAGCATCTATTTTGGACCCCTAAGTTCATAACGATTGAGGTACATTGCGGAGTCTTTAATGTACCTTCTATGCGTTTAAAGCACGAGGTATCCTGTGATTTACTTCGAGGTCATTTTCATTACTAGGTATATCTTGACTTTGGTTGTGAATAGTTACAGAGTCTATTCTATTTTGCTCTGTCCTATCACTAGTTTCATTAATTTGACAATTTTGTTGTCGTTGGAAATACCCTTTATTTTCATTACCATAGGTATTCCTTCTTCTTTTACCTCTACAGGGAGAAGTCCAATACCTATTTCTATTATCTCCTACTCTGTTAACATCCATATAATTAATTTGTCTTTCATTCCTATTTTCGTTACGTTTGAACCATCCATTCTGGTTATTGTTACTATAATTATTTGTCATCCTATTTTTATTTGGGCTGTTTCTATTTTGAACAAACCTATTATTATTGTTGCCCTGTTTGAAATTTCTTTCTCTATTCTCATTATGATATTCATCACTTCTTTTAGTTACAAAATTACCTTTCTTATTATAGGGCTCTGCCCCTTCCCCAAATAAATTTCTTTTACTACATTTATCTACTTCTCTTTTATTCTCTAGTAGAGCTAACAACTCTAACATTTCAGATACATTTTGTGGTCTGGCTACTATCAAATGATATCTAATCTCATCTGGGAAGTGATGCGATAACATAGAAATTAAAGTTCTCTCATCTATTGGAGGCTGTAACAATGATGCCATTTTTGCCTTCTCCAAGAAATAATTAAGATAACCTTGTTTACCATTGTTGGAGAATTTTCCACTAGTTAGGTCTAACCTTAGTTTGTTTTGTCTTTCTGGTCCCCAGTAGTAACCTAAGAAAGCATTTTTAAATGTTTGATAAGTCATTGAATCATGGCAAGCTATCTTAAACCAAGACTCTGCATTGTCTTTTAAAACTTTTTCTTATGAAGAACATTTTAAACTTGTCTTCTATTCCTTTGATTTCGAAGTATTCTTCAATTTCCCTAATGAAATCAGTAGGGCTTTGGCCTACAGTATCACCAAAATTAGGTAAGTTAATTTCCCCTAAAAGATTAGCAGGAATTTTACATACATTGTTACTACTACTGGAAGGAGGATCATTATTAACATTACTAGAATGTCCTGACATAACCTCAATCTCCTTTTCACTAGTTTTTGACACATATTTGTTTTCAAGTTCAACAATCTTAGTTATCCATCCTTCAACTTGTTCTTTTATAATAATTACTTCATTTGTTATCTTTGATTGAAGTTCTTCATTACCTAAGATAACACTTTCTTCGGAAATTTTTAGTCTATCTTCGACTTTAGTTCCTAATTCTTCGATTTTATCTTGGCAACTTTGCCTTACCTCAATCAAAGATATTTCTATTTGATTATGTGTGTCATCAACCTTTTCATAACATTTTTCTATCTCATTTTTACAAATATCTATTTTATTTTCACAGTCTTTAGCTACATTTACTATTCTCTGTTCCAATTTAGAATTGTTTTGTTTGCATTCTAACCTAATGCTTTCTAACTTTTGATCTAGTTTTAAGTTATTTTCTTTAATTTCTTTACTAAGATTGGAAATATTTGTATCAATTTTATTGCTAAGGTTAGTTACATTAGCTTCTAATTTACTACTGAGAATTGAATTGTCATTCCTAATTTCTTTTAATTCATCACTGTTCTTTTCTAATTTATTACTGAGATTTGAATTGTCATTCCTAATTTCCTTTAATTCTGCACTATTCTTCTCTAATTTATTTATTAATAATGCTACCCAAGGAGGTGTATCATTAGTTTCATTATTTTCATTGTTACACAAAATTAAATTTTCTTGGCCTTCACTAATTTGTTCGTTTTCAATATTAACAGTTTTACAAGTTATATTTTCATTATTGGCCATTGTTGGGTATTTTAATATTTTCTTATTTCTTAAAAGCATTAATTGTTATTATCACTAATTCACTTTTCACATATAAATTTTAACTGTACTCACTTTTGAAGATTTTTATTACTTTCCTCATTCTCGTGGTCCTTGGTTCGATTCCCATTCGAGCCCTCGTTGATGCGCCATTTGCAGTTGTATTTAATTTATACCCCTCGTTGTGGAGACATTTAAAGTTGGGTTTCTCGGTGAGATATCCGAAGTTGAAGATTTGTGATATAATTTAAACCACTTTAAATCTGCCACGGCACTAATAACTCTCTTCAGGGGAATGAGGAAATGTTTCTTACACAAATGACAACACTTTATTAACGGTTGAACGATAAGTTAGTTTATTTAAAACTCTCACTTTGGTCAAGATGAATCTTGTAATTTAAAAGTTCCAAAAGATTCCGGCTTAGGTTGATATTTTTCACTTCTAGAAGATTACCATTTTATGTATTTAATGGATGACGAATGCTAACGGTCAATCCAGTCATTATTATCCATTATTTTCACTTAGAAACTGTTTTTTCACCAAGACGGATGACTATTATATCACTATATAATCTTTCATACTTTTAACACTATTTCTTTCAACCAACATCAATAAAATAAAAAATTATTTCCTTATTCTTTAAGGAGCAGTCGCTGAACATGACCGACCATCTTCAAGTATTGTAGCCATCTTCTTATTATGTAATAACCTCTAGGTTCTGATTGGTCCAACAGAAAAGGAAGGAGTATTTTCAAGTTAACTTCTATCCAATTCCACCAATCCCATTTATTTCTTTATAAAAATTATCAATTTGAATATTTGAAGTATTTTACATACTGCATCAGTTATAAAAACATCTAACTGTATTAACAGTTTATATTGACTAGTTATTTTTTTTTTATATATACTTATAAAAAAATTTGAATTCTATAAATCAATCTTATGACCATTCTTCATATAAATAAATATAGTTATAAACAAAACAAAAACCCTTATTATTATTATATGGGGATAAATATCCGGTTTTAACCAGTTTTAATTTTTTTGATTTTCTGGTGATTCTGGCCAGGATTTTAGAAACAAAATATGAAATTATCGTATTGTCACGGGATCTTTACAAGTATACAAAGTTTCAAGTCGATCCTGTGTTTCTAAGTGGGTGAAAATCGTGTTCAAATATTCCGTTACATAAATACAAAGACACTTTTTTTGATAATCTGATGATTCTTGCAAGGATTTTAGAAAATATATATGATATTATTGTGTTGTCACGGGTCCTTTACAAGTATACAAAGTTTCAAGACGATCCAATGTTTCTAAGTGGGTGAAAATCGTGTTCAAATATTCCGTTACATAAATACAAAGACACTTTTTTTGATTTTCTGATGATTCCGGCCAGGATTTTAGAAAATAATTACGAA
>JASPKZ010008129.1:285000-288630 GCA_030220185.1 Diploptera punctata
AGGCAGACAGGCAGACAGGCAGGCAGACAGGCAGACAGGCAGGCAGACAGGCAGACAGGCAGGCAGACAGGCAGACAGGCAGGCAGACAGGCAGACAGGCAGGCAGACAGGCAGACAGGCAGGCAGACAGGCAGACAGGCAGGCAGACAGGCAGACAGGCAGGCAGACAGGCAGACAGGCAGGCAGACAGGCAGACAGGCAGGCAGACAGGCAGACAGGCAGGCAGACAGGCAGACAGGCAGGCAGACAGGCAGACAGCAGCAGGCAGGCAGACAGGCAGACAGGCAGGCAGACAGGCAGACAGGCAGGCAGACAGGCAGACAGGCAGGCAGACAGGCAGGCAGGCAGGCAGACAGGCAGGCAGGCAGGCAGACAGGCAGGCAGGCAGGCAGACAGGCAGGCAGGCAGGCAGACAGGCAGGCAGGCAGGCAGACAGACAGGCAGACAGGCAGACAGACAGGCAGACAGGCAGACAGACAGGCAGACAGGCAGACAGACAGGCAGACAGGCAGACAGACAGGCAGACAGGCAGACAGACAGGCAGACAGGCAGACAGACAGGCAGACAGGCAGACAGACAGGCAGACAGGCAGACAGACAGGCAGACAGGCACGGACAGACAGGCAGACAGGCAGGACAGACAGGCAGACAGGCAGACAGACAGGCAGACAGGCAGACAGACAGGCAGACAGGCAGACAGACAGGCAGACAGGCAGACAGACAGGCAGACAGGCAGGCAGACAGGCAGACAGGCAGGCAGACAGGCAGACAGGCAGGCAGACATGCAGACAGGCAGGCAGGCAGGCAGACAGGCAGGCATGCATAGGCAGACAGACAGGCAGGCAGGCACAACAGGCAGGCATGCAGGCAGACAGGCAGACGGGCATGCAGACAGGCAGACAGGGCAGGCAGACAGGCAGACAGGCAGGCAGACAGTCATACAGGCATGCCGACAGGCAGACAGGCAAGGCAGACAGTCAGACCGGCAGGCAGACAGGCAGACAGGCAGGCATACAGGCAGACAGGCAGGCAGACCGGCAGTACAGGCAGGCAGGCAGGCAGACAGGCAGGCAGGCAGGCAGACAGGCAGGCAGGCAGGCAGACAGGCATGCAGGCAGGCAGACAGCCAGGCAGGCAGGCAGACAGGCAGGCAGGCAGGCCAGACAGGGCAGGCAGGCAGGCAGACAGGCAGGCAGTCAGGCAGACAGGCAGGCAGGCCAGGCAGACAGGCAGTCAGGCAGGCAGACAGGCAGGCAAGCCAGGCAGACAGGCAGGGCGGCAGGCAGACAGGCAGGCAGGCAGACAGACAGCAGGCAGACAGGCAGACAGGCAGGCAGGCAGGCATACAGGCAGGCAGACAGGCAGACAGGCAGACAGACAGGCAGACAGGCAGGCAACATAGACAGGCAGACAGACAGGCAGACCGTGCAGACAGAAGTCAGCCAGTCAGGCCGACAGGCAGACAGGACAGGGCAGGAAAGGCAAGGCAAGAAAGGACCGACAAGGCAGACAGACAGGCAGACAGGCAGACAGCACAGGCAGCAAGGCAGAACATGACAGGCAGACAGGCAGACAGACAGGCAGACAGGCAGACAGACAGGCAGACAGGCAGACAGACAGGCCAGACAGGCAGACAGACAAGGCAGACAGGCAGACAGACAGGCAAGACATGCAGACAGACAGGCATACAGGCAGACAGACATGCAGACAGGCATACAGACAGGCAGACAGGCAGACCATGGCAGGCAGACAGGCAGACAGGCAGGCAGACGGGCAGACAGTCAGGCATACAGGCAGACAGGCAGGCAGACAGGCAGACAGGCAGGCAGACAGGCAGAACAGGCAGGCAGACAGGCATACAGGCAGGCAGACAGGCAGAACAGGCAGGCAGACCGGCATACAGGGGCATGCAGACAGGCAGACAGGCAGGCAGACATGCAGACAGGCAGGCATACAGGGCAGACAGGCAGGCAGAACGGCAGACAGGCAGGCAGACAGGCACACAGGCAGGCCAGACAGGCAGACAGGCAGGCCGACAGGCACACACAGCAGGCAGACCATGCAGACAGGCAGGCAGACAGGCAGACAGGCAGGCAGACAGGCAGACATGCAGGCAGCAGGGGCAACTGGCAGGCAGACATTGCGATACAGGCAGGCAGACAGGGCCTACAGGCAAGGCAGACAGGCAGACAGGCAGGCAGACAGGCATACAGGCAGGCAGACAGGCCAGACAGGCAGGCAGACAGTCAGACAGGCAGGCGCAACAGGGGCAGACATGCAGGCAGACAGGCAGCCAGGCAGGCAGACAGGCAGACCGGCAGGCAGACAGGCAGACAGGCAGGCAGACAGGCATACAGGCAGGCAGACAGGGCCAGACACAGGCAGGCAGACAGGCAGACAGGCAGGCAGACAGGCAGACAAGGCAGGCATACAGGCAGACAGGCAGGCAGACAGGCAGACAGGCCGGCAGAACATGCAGACACGCAGGAAGACAGGCAGACAGGCAGGCAGACAGGCAGACAGGCAGGCAGACAGGCAGACAGGCAGGCAGACAGGCAGACAGGCAGGCAGACAAGGCAGACATGCAGGCTCATGCAGGGCATACAGGCAGGCAGACAGGCAGAACAGAGGCTGCAGACAGGCCGACAGGCAGGCAGACAGGCAGACCGTCAGTCAGACAGGCAGACAGGCAGGCAGACCGGCAGACAGGCAGGCAGACAATGCATACAGGCATGCCCGACAGGCAGACAGGCAGGCAGACAGGCAGACAGTCAGGCAGACATGCAGACAGGCAGGCAGACAGGCAGACAGGCAGGCAAGACAGGCAGACAGGCAGGCAGACAGGCAGACAGGCAGGCAGACAGGCAGACAGGCAGGCAGACAGGCAGACAGGCAGGCAGACACGTGCAGGACAGGCAGGCAGACAGGCCGACAGGCAGGCAGACAGGCAGACCAGGCAGGCAGACATGCATACATGCAGGCAGAACAGGCAGACAGGCAGGCAGAACAGTCAGACAGACAGGCAGAACAGGCAGACAGGCAGGCCGACACGGCATGCAGACAGGCAGACAGGCAGACAGACAGGCAGACAGGCATACAGACAGGCAGACAGGCAGACAGACAGGCAGACAGGCAGACAGACAGGCAGACAGGCAGACAGACAGGCAGACAGGGCAGACATACAGGGCAGACAGGCAGACAGACAGGCAGACAGGCAGACAGACAGGCAGACAGGCAGACAGACAGGCAGACAGGCAGACAGACAGTCAGACAGGCAGACAGACAGGCAGACAGGCAGACAGACATGCAGACAGGCATACAGACAGGCAGACAGGCAGACAGACAGGCAGACAGGCAGACAGACAGGCAGACAGGCAGACAGACAGGCAGACAGGCAGACAGACAGGCAGACAGGCAGACAGGCAGGCAGACAGGCAGACATACAGGCAGACAGGCAGACAGACCGGCAGACAGGCAAGACCGACAGGCAGACAGGCAGGCAGACAGGCAGACAGACAGGCAGACATGCAGACAGACAGCAGACGGCCGGCAGGCAGGCAGGCAAGGCAGGCAGGCAGGCAGGCAGGCAGACAGGCCAGGCAGACAGGCAGGCAGGCAGGGCAGGCAGGCA